>OY740819.1:13899821-13947321 GCA_963514005.1 Raja brachyura | reverse complement strand
GACAGGTACATGGATAGGACAGGTTTAGAAGGAGATGAGCCAAATACAGGTAGGTGGGAGTAGTGTAGATGGGACATGTTGGTCGGTGTGGGCAAGTTGGGCCGAAGGGCCTGTTTCCACGCTGTATCACTCTATGACTCCATGATTATAACTTCTTCATTTTGACAACCTTTGAATCACGTTTCATTTCCCCGGCAAAAAAGAATTCTGGTGAAACTTTCAGCTCTGTTTCTCGCTGCCATCAAAGGGATCTACAGGAGGCGTTCCCTCAAGAAGGCAGCTGATATCATCAAAGACCCACATCACCCTGACAATGCTCACATCTCACTGCTACCATCGGGAAGAAGGTACAGGAGCATGAGAACCGTGACCTCTAGGTTCATCTTCTACAGATGCGCCTTACAAAGCATTTTATAGGGATGCATCACAGCACAGTTTGGGAACAGCTCCATCCAAGACCACAAGAAATTGCAGAGAATTGTGGACACAGCCCAGACCATCACACAAACCAACCTCCCTTCCATTGACTCCATTTATACCTCACGCTGCCTCAGTAAGGCCAGCAGCATCATCAAGGACCAGTCGCACCCTGGCCACCCATCGGGCAAAATATATAGAAGTGTGAAAACTCACACCTCCAGACAAAGAAACTTTTCCAACTATTATTGGGCTACTAATCCATCCCACCACAACCAGAGAGCAGTGCTGAACTACTATCTACCTCATTGGTGACCCTTGGTCTATCTTTGATCGGACTATACTGGCTTTACCTTGCACTAAACGTTATTCCCTTATCATGTATCTATACACTGTGAACGGCTCGATTGTAATCATGCATTGTCTTTCCCGCCGGCTGGTTAGCACGCAAAAAAACAGACAAATAACCAAACCGAACACTTTTCACTGTACCTTCGTACACATGACAATAAACTGAAACTGGACTGAGATCCGCTACTGTGGTTAAGGAAGAACTGCAGATGCAGGAAGAATCGAAGGTAGCATCTCAGCGGGTGAGGTAGCATCTATGGAGTGAAGGAATAGGTGACGTTTCGGGTCGAGACCCTTCTTCGAAGGAATAGGTGATGTTTCGGGTCGAGACCCTTCTTCGAAGGAATAGGTGACGTTTCAGGTCGAGACCCTTCTTCGAAGGAATAGGTGACGTTTCAGGTCGAGACCCTTCTTTGAAGGAATAGGTGACGTTTCGAGTCGAGACCCTTGGGGTCTCAACCCAAAACATCATCTATTCCTTCGCTCTATAGATACTGCCTCACCCGCTGAGTTTCTCCATTATTTTTGTCTACCTTCCACCACTGACTGTGTGTGGTTGACTCTTAACTACCAACTACAAGATTTATGGATCTTTGTAACTCAAAGGTCTGGCAGGATACAGAGAAAAGAAGATAGATTTAAGGCACAAAACAATGCAACGCATCGTTGAACGGCAAAACTGACTTAAGGATCAGTCTGAAGAAGGGTCTCGACCCGAAACGTCACACGTTCCCTCTCCACAGATGTGCCCTGAGTTACTCCAGCACTTTGTGTCTATTTTTTTCAGTCGTTCAGTCCCATACTCTTGCACTGTGAGTTTGTTAAAGAGCAATGGTGGAGATTATAACACTAAACCCAGAACATTATGGCTACACAGAAGCCAGAGCCAGGATCCCCCTAGTTTTCTGAATAAAGTATGGTAAAGTGTCTACAGTACTGACATGGCATATTAACAGGCAATTAATGCACAGCTTCAGTTCTGTTATATAGTGTCTTGGATCATTAATTTATACAAGAGCGAATTAAGTGTGATATGTAGTCTGTTGCTACAGTTTCCCTTCAGGCTACCTCATTTGAGAATATCACAAGGATTATGTAATTAACTGCTAGATATCTGTGAATTATATCGCAGTCATAAAATCTACTTGATCAAGCAATAAGTACCACACATAATAAATGGAGCAATTCTCCAGGAATGGGACTCCTTTTTTACCCCCCTCTCAAATCCTGCTCCATCAACTCTTAAATTGAAATCGGAGAATGCCCGTAAAATGGACTTGTTCTCGGAAGCGGAATTTTGAGTTTAGCCTTCGCGGAAGCAACTGATGGAAGGGCAGGGCAGATTCCAAAGGTTCATCTCCGCACGTTAGACTGCTGAAATAAAAAAAATATCCGTAGTTTTTCCTGGTTATTTAATTCGATTTTAAAATGGAGCCGCTCAGCTAGAATCATTCAAAAAAAATGTTCCAATCAAATTAATTGCATTAATGTCCTTTTTAAATATATTTTCAAATCTTTTTCCCATTCTGCCCCTTTCCGGAAATGAGATCGACCGTCGTCTGTTGTGCTAATGGGTTTAAAGCTTAATTTCCCGAAAACAGAAAGGTTCAAGATCTTTAAAGATGCAGCGTGGAAAAAGGCCCTTCGGCCCACTGAGTCCATACCGGCCATTGATCACCTGTTCACTCGAGTTCTACCTTATCTCACTTTTGCACCCGCTATCATCTCCAAACAAGAGGGATTTTTTTTTTCAGAGGGCCAATTATCCAACAATCCCGCTCGTCTTTGGGATGCGGAAGGAAACCGGAGCACCCGGAGGGAACCCACGCGGTTGCAGGGAGAACGTGAAAACTCCACACAGACAGCACCCGAGGTTGGAATCGAACCCAGGTCTCTGGTGCGGTGAGGCAGCAACTCTACTGGCTGCGCTACTGTGCCATCCTTTTTATGAAGGTTGTCGAAACTTCACAAGAAAAAGATTGGCACATTCTTGTCACACTGGTGTAAATGAGCACGAGTAACAGATGCTGAACTACTCTTTATTTAGCAAGATGGTTAACTCCTTATATGCTGAATCGTAGATGCCTGCAACACACAGAGAGGCCATTTCGCTTATTTTGCCCACACCGGCTTTCAATCTAAGAACCATAGAGTCATCCAGTCTGACTTCAGTGATGGGTAAGATTTTAGAGTCCATTATAAAGGATGAGGTTACGAAGTACTTAGAGCAGGGGTTCCCAACCTGTTTCGTCCCGTTTATCCCTACCAACTTTAATAGCACATAACAATGTTATTTGACTTATTTATGAACAACTAATGGTGCACAGATTACCAGAACCAAACAGTCAGTCAATGAGAAAAAATATGTACAAATCCAGAATCAACAAATTTACCCCCCGGGGGAAATTTACCCCAGGTTGGGAACTCTTGACTTAGAAGTTCACTATAAAAAATAAAAAAGGGCACCATATCTGAGGCAGTTCACATCAAATTGGGCACCATATCTGAGGATGGATGTGCTGGCTCTGGAGAGGGTCCAGAGGAGGTTTACAAGAATGATCCCAGGAATTAGTGGGTTAACCTGTGATGAGCGTTTGTCGGCACTGGGCCTGTACTCGCTGGAGTTTAGAAGAATGAGGGTGGACCTCATTGAAACCTCCAGAATAGTGAAAGGCTTGGATAGTGGAGAGGATGTTTCCACTAGTGGGAGAGTCTAGAACTAGAGGTCACAACCTCAGAATTAAAGGAAGTTCCTTTAGGAAGGAGATGAGGCGGAATTTCTTCACAGTGGTGAATCTGTGGAATTCATTGCCACAGACGGCTGTGGAGTCCAAGTCAATGGATATATTTAAGGCAGAGATAGATAGATTCTTGATTAGTACGGGTGTCAGGGGTTATACTAATCACCAGCCCAGAATTAGCCCATTCTGCATCATGTTCAGTACAGACATCGTGGGCCAAAGGGCCTGTTCCTGTGCTGTACTGTTCCAAGTTCCATGTTCCATGAAATAACAAAGGGATTAGATGGAAACTTGACCAATCATGGCTGATCTATCTCTCCCTCCCAACTCCATTCTCCTGCCTTCTCCCCATAACCTCTGACACCAGTACTAATCACAATCTATCTAGCTCAGCCTTAAAATTATCCACTGACTTGGCCTCCACTGCCTTCTGTGTCAAAGAATTCCACAGATTCACCACCCTCGGACTAAAGAAATTCCTCCTCACCTCCTAACTAAAGGAACATCCTTTAATTCTGAGGCTATGACCTCTGGTCCTAGACTCTCCCACTAGTGGAAACATCCTCTCCACATCCACTCCATCCAAGCCTTTCACTATTTCTTAAAAATGGATCTGTTGTTTGCTGCTCAGGGGCGGCATGGTGGCGCAGCGGTAGAGTTGCTGCCTTACGGCACTTACAGCACCAGAGACCCAGGTTCGATCCTGGCTATGGGTGCTGTCTGTGCGGAGGTTGTACGTTCTCCCCGTGACTGCGCGCTCTTTTTATCTTAAAGCTATGCCCTCTAGTCTACCCTATCTACTGTATGCCTCTCAACATTTCATATACATTTATCAAGTCTTCCTACAGCCTTGGGCATTCTAGAGAAAACAATCCAATTTTGTCCAAACCCTCCTTACAGCTAGTATTGGCATCCAGGCAGCATCCAGGTAGACACAAAATGCTGGAGTAACTCAGCGGGACAGGCAGCATCTCTGGAGAGAAGGAAATGATGATGTTTCAGGTCAAGACCCTTCTTCAGACTGATGGCAGGGGAGAGGGAGGTACGTAGATAAGGAAGCGCAAGGTGTGTAAACAGGACAAAAGGAGTGGAGATCAAGGAGAATGTAGAATATTTCATTGTTAGTTGGGAGATGGTAACAACAAAGCAAACAGAGATAAAATGTAGTCGGAGACAGTGAGACTGGTGGGAGAACTGGGAAGGGGAGGGGATGGAGAGAGAGGGAAGCGAAGGCTACCTGAAGTTAGAGAAGTCAATGTTCATACCGCTGGGGTTTAAGCTGCCCAAGCGAAATATGAGGTGCTGTTCCTCCAATTTTGGCTGGGCCTCACTCTGACGATGGAAGACCAGGACAGGTCAATCTCTTCTATACACCCTCCAAAGCCGCCACAGACATCCTGTGAGTAGAATTGCTCGCAATACATCAAATGAAGCCGAACAAAGTTTTATACAGCTACATCATAATATTCAGACTTATATAGTCTTAGAGTCATAGAGTGATACAGCGTGGAAACAGGCCCTTCGGCCCAACTTGCCCACACCAGCCAACATGTCCCAGCTACACTAGTCCCACCTGCTGCATTTGGTCCATATCCCTCCAATCCTGTCCTATCCATGTACCTGTCTAACTGTTTCTTAAATGTTGGGATAGTCCCAGCCTCAACTACCTCCTCTGGCAGCTTTTTCTATGCACCGATCACCCTTTGTGTAAAAAAATTTACCCCTCGGATTCCTATTAAATCTTTTCCCCTTCACCTTAAACCTATGTCCTTACTGGTCATCAATTTACCTGCTCTGGGCAAACGACTGCATTTAATGCTCTCATGATTTTATACATTTCTATAAGATCACCTCTCATTCTCCTGCGCTCCAGGGAATAGAGTCCCAGCTTACTCAACCTCTCCCTGTTGCTCAGACCCTCTAGTCCTGGCAACATCCTATTAAATTCTTAATTCTTATTCTTAAGAATAAGAGTCAGAAGAATATTCTGACTCTTATTCTTAATGCCACATCCAATGAAGGCAAGTGTACCATATGCTTCTTAACTCCTCTTTTCAATCATGAGGCCATTCGGCCCACCAAGTCTATGCCAGTTTTTGGAGACAACAATTTCATCCCCCATTCGTTTCCTTGTAAACTTCCCCCTGGAAGGCGACTCCGGACTGTCAAAGCTGCCACAGCCAGACATAAAAACAGTTTTTATCCACGAGTAGTAGCTCTACTCAATAAGCAAAAATCTGTAGCCTCCTTTTGCTCTGGTATTTAATTTAATTAACATGTTTAATCAATAATGTTTTATTATTAATGTTAATATTTCATGTATCATTCCTAACTGTCACTGTATGTCATGTTAACACTTACGGGTGGAGCACCAAGGCAAATTCCTTGTATGTGAATACTTGGCCAAGAAACATATTCATTAATTCATTCATTGGCACCAAAGTGGGGATGGTTGAATGCTTTAAGTTCCCAGGAGTAAATATCATCAGGAACATGCCCTAGATCGGCCATATCGAAGAAATCGCCAAGAAAACACACCAACGTCTCAACTTCCATAGAAATGCTTAGGACGTTCGGCATGTCCCCAACAACTCTCAACAACTTCTACAGGATGCCGTAGAAAGCATTTTATCGGGATGCATCACAGCACGGTTTGAGAACTGCTCTGTCCAAGACTGTGAGAAATAGCAGAGAATTGTGGACGTATCACACAAACCAACCTCCCTTCCATTGACTCCACATATACAAACACCAACCAGTCTGATTACAATTAATCCATTCACAGTGTACAGATACAGGATAAATGGAATAACGTTCAGTACCAGATGAAGTCCAGTAAAGTTCGATTAATGCTAGTCCGAGGGTCTCCAATGAGGTAGACGGTAGCTCAGGACCGCTCTCTGGTTGTGGTAGGATGGTTCAGTTGCCTGATGACTCTGGGAAGAAACTGCCCCTGAATCTGGAGGTGTACGTTTTCACACTTCTGTACCTTTTGCCCGACGGGAGAGGGGAGAAGAGGGAGTGGCCGGGGTGAGACTGGTCCTTGATGATGCTGCTGGCCCTTGCCGAGGCAGCGTGAGGTGTAGATGGAGTCAATGGAAGGGAGGTTGGTGTGTGCGATGGTCTGGGCTGCGTCCACAATTCTCTGCAAAATGAAAGTAGAAACTGCAGGAGACATTCAGCCAGTCAGCAGATCCTGATGAAAGGTCCACATGAAACGTTAACGCTGTCTATCTGTCCTGCACTGCTGGGTATCACACAGAGGGTGGTGAGCATCTGGAACAAGCTGTCAGACAAAGTGATAAAGGTGGATGCAATTGCAACATTTCAAAGAAGGATGGATTGGTGCATGAAAAGGAGGTCTTTGTTGGGATATGGGCCAGACGCGGGCAAGAGGGACTCTCTCAGTTGGACGACTTGATCGGCATGGACAATGTCAGCAGTTCTTCATCCAATCTGTTGGAATCTCCAAACCTTTCAACCTCCTCTGGAGCAACCCGGTCCAATCATAATATCCTCTTGCAACAGTTATGGGCGGCATGGTGGCGCAGCGGTAGACTTGCTGCCTCACAGCGGCAGAGTCCCGGGTTCGATCCTGACTACGGGTGCTGTCTGCACAGAGTTTGTACGTTCTCCCCGTGACCTGCGTGGGTTTGCTCCGGGTGCTCTGGTTTCATCCCACACTCCAAAGACGTGCGGGTTTGTAGGTTAATTGGCTTCGGTAAAATTGTAAATGCTCTCTATTGTGTAGTGTGGTGTGGTGTTAGTGTACGGTGATCGCTAGTCAGTGCGGACTCGGTGGGCCGAAGGGCCTGTTTCCGTGCTGTAGTCTAAAGTTTGTCGTCTCCTTTGTGTTGTTCCTCAAGTGTGGTGAAGTGGACTGTATCTGAGGTGGTGCTTACTGTTTCACTATCACCTTCCTGCTCGTGATCTTTCCTGCTACCACATCGTTCCTCTAAAGTGGTGACCGCAACTGTAAACAGTACACAAGGCACGCCTCTTCCAACCTCACTGGATCCAATCACTGCCTCACTTTGTTTAGTTTAGTTTGTGAGATCCATCGTGGAAACAGGCCCTTCGGCCCACGGACTCCACGCCGACCAGAATCTCCCCGTACGCTAGTTCTATCCGACACGCCACGGACAATTAGAGGAGCCAATGAAACAACAAACTGTGGGGGGAAACCGGGGCACCCGGAGAAAACCCACGAGTTCACGGGGAGAACGTACAAACTCCATACAGACAGCACCCGTAGTCAGGATCGAACCCGAGACTCTGGCGCTGTGAGGCAGCAACTCTACCCCTGCGCATCTTTATTTGAACAACTACAACTTGCTTTATGGAAAGGAGATTTGGATGGACTAAATCAGAATTTGCGAATCTCGCTGTGGTGTATAAAGGAAAATTGCCACTGATATTCTAATTGCTGTTTATAAATTTTGTTTCCTTTCTGAGTAAACAGAAGTATTAGATGACCCTGAATATATTAATTCCTTCTTCGATGACTGACGCAGTGGTGTGAATCCCGCAAACTACTTCCGACAGGATTAAAGGCTTGGATTATGCAGTCACAAATAAAAGTCGCAGTCATAAAATACTGTGGTCCTTTTCTACACAAGAATTGTACCTTTGGCTCACAATGTCTGTGCCAAATTCTTTTCCACAGAAGGCTGTGGAGGCCGAGTCAATTAGTAATTTTAAGCCAGAGATAGATGGATTCTTGATCAGTACTGGAATCAGGGGTTATGGGGAGAAGGCAGGAGAATGGAGTTAGGAGGGAGAGATAGATCAGCCAATGATTGAATGGCGGAGTAGACTTGATGGGCCGAATGGCCTCTCACTTAGGATCTTATGAACCATAGAGTTATCCAGCCCAGAAACAGGCCCTTCAGCCCATCATGCCCATGCTGTCTATCAAGTTCTCTTCTAATCCCTTTGTTATTTCATGGACCATAGAACATAGAGGAAGCACAGGAACAGGCCCTTCGGCCCACAATGTCTGTACTGAACATGATGCCAAATTGATGCCTATGTAAAAGCCTCTTAAATGCCACTATCACCACATAAACTTATGAACATGTGTTGCCAAATGAAACTAATCCATCTTTGTCTGTACCTGATCTATTTCCCTCCATACTCTGCATATCCTTGTGCGTATCCAAAAGGCTCTTAAACACCACTATTACAATACAATAATACTTTATTAGCCAAGTATGTTTTGCAACATGCGAGGAATTTGATTTACATACGCCTAGTAACCCAGCCCTACCCCACGCAAGTCATCCACCTAGTTCCACTGTTCGCATAAAAACATAGAAACATAGAAAATGTGTGCAGGGGTAAGCCATTCGGCCCTTCGAACCAGCACCACAATTCAATATGATCATGGCTGATCATCCAAAATCAGTACCCCGTTCCTGCTTTCTCCCCATATCCCTTGGTTCCGTTAGCCCTAAGAGCTAAATCTAACTCTCTTGAAAACATCCGGTGAATTGGCCTCCACTGCCTTCTGCAGCAGAGAATTCCACAGATTCACAACTCTCTGGGTGAAAACATTTTTTCCTCATCTCAGTCCTAAATTCCCTAACCCTTATTCTTAAACTGTGACCCCTGGTTCTGGACTCCCCCCAAAATCGGGAACAGTTTTCCTGCATCTAGCCAGTCCAATCTCTGAAGAATTTAAGGATTTAAAAATTCCTTCAGGTATCCCAGTATCCCTCTCATTATCACCTCTTCCCCAGCCAACAATGGGCCATTGTGGGCTCCATCTGTCCTTGGTCATCTGCTGCCAGCCCTGCTTTGTTCTGGCCTTTTCCTACCTCTAGCTTGTTCCCATCCACTTCCAGTCTGAAGAAGGGTCCCGACACGAAACGTCACCCTTTCCTTTTTCACCAGAGATGCTGCCTGGCCCACGGAATAGACAATGCAGGAGTAGGCCATTCCGAGAGAAGGAATGGGTGACGTTTTGGGTCGAGACTCTTCTTTAGACCCATCTTTGGTATAAACTTAGTAACCTAGAGTAACCTAGATACCTAGTATACCTAATAGAACCTATATACCTAGTATAACTAGTATAACCAGTCTGAAGAAGGGTCTCGACCCGAAACGTCGCCTATCTCCTTCGCTCCTTAGATGCTGCTGCACCCGCTGAGTTTCTCCAGCCTTTTGTGTACCCTCGATTCTCCAGCATCTGCAGTTCCTTCTTTAATACCTGGTATAACTGATAACTAGTATACGTAAACCTAGTATAACTGGTTAGTACAACTGGTCATTTGTTATATTATAAATAGAAACATGTAAAATTCTTGGAGGATCGGACAGGCTAGATGCAGGAAAAATGTTCCTGATGTTGGGGGGAGTCCAGAACCAGGGGTCACAGTTTAAGAATAAGGGGTGGGGAATTTAGGACTGAGATGAGGAAACACTTTTTCACCTGTGGAATTCTCTGCCACAGAAGGCAGTGGAGGCCAATTCACCGGACGTTTTCAAGAGAAGGTTAAGGGCCTGTCCTACCAGCATCCGACTCCATGTGATAAACGCGATCAAACTAGATGCGGGGCCGCGCGGAGGTCAGGTGATCCCCTGTACAGGGCCGTTCCCACCAGCATGCGCCTGCATGCGGCAAGCGCGACCAAACCGGCAGCGAGGGCCACGCGGAGGTCGGGTGAGTGGCGCAACGCGGCGCAAAGCCAGGCGAACTTGGAGCGAAGTCTTAAGGTAAGTTCGCCAGGACAGAGGGGGCACACAGAGAGGGGCACAGAGGCACACACACACAGAGGGCCACGGAGCCACACACAGAGAGGGTCACGGAGGCACCTACAGATTGGTTCATGGAGGCACGATGTCGAGGCGGTGTGTAATGTGTCGAGGCGACTGCGAGCCGACAATCCGTTGCCGCGCGGAATTTTTGAACATAGTCAGTTTTTCGGAGCCCCGCGCGATGTCGGGACGAACTCCGCACAATTCCGCACGGCTCCGATGATCGAAGTGGGACCGGCCCCGCGACGCCGGACGGCTCAAGCAACCACGTTAGGTCGCGCTCATCACATAGAGTTGCATGCTGGTGGGACAGGCCCTTTAGATTTAGCTCTTCGGGCTAATGGAATCAAGAGATACGGGGAGAAAGCAGGAACGGGGTACTCATTTTCGATGATCAGCCATTACTGTTTTTTTTTCTTTTTCGTTCCTCCCACAAATATGCAATATGTGAACGTGTGATTCCGTTCCATTCCGTTTGTAGTTTGTTTGTTGGCTGTTTGTGTTTTTGGCACAATCCGCGAGCACTGCCACTTTTCATTTCACTGCACCTCTCGTACGTGTATGTGACGAATAAACTTGACTTGATCATAGAAACAGAGAAACATAGAAAATAGGTGCAGGAGTAGGCCATTCGGCCCTTCGAGCCAGCACCACCATTCAATATGATCATGGCTGATCATCCATAATCAGTACCCCGTTCCTGCCTTCTCCCCATATCCCTTGATTCCGTTATTAAACAGCGGCGCTCGTTCGAAGGGCTGAATGGCCTACTCCTGCACCTATTTTCTATGTTTCTATTACTGATTATTCAATGGTTATTTGTGGTGCTGCTGCATTAATGGGTGGGTGAAACTGTAGCTAGCCAGCATTTCATTGTTCTGTCCTGAACGATATGGCAAGTAAACGCTCTTGACTTCTCTCTTGTGGGAGAAGGATGTGAGGATTTTTAATTCGATTTAATTGATAGCTTAAACGACTTTAATTATTTCTGAGTGTATGTGTTTTGCCAGTTATTTAATTCCCAGTTTTTAATAATTGCAATTTTATTCCGGCTGCATTTTAAACAGGCGGCAAGCAATTGAGAAAGTTTGTAGGTTCGATTATAGTGCCAGGGACACCATTTTGGGTTGGGCATTATGATAAAGATAGTCCGAGGGTCTCCAGTGAGGGAGAGGGCAGCTCAGGCCCACTTTCTAGTTGTTGGTAGGATGGTTCGGTTGCCTGATAATAGCTCGGAAGAAACGGCCCCTGAATCTGGCGTGTGTTTTCACGCTTCTCTGATAGGAAGGAAGGAACAAAGGAAGGTGGGGCATGAGGGAGGGGGAGGGGGTGGGGGGGGGGTGGTGTTGTGAGGCAGGGGGAGGGGGAGAACAAAGTGGTATTGGCACACATATTGGCGCACAGAGAAAGGTTGAACAAGTTAGGTCTTTATTCTTTGGAGCGCAGAAGGTTAAGGGGGGACTTGATTGAGGTCTTTAAAATGATGAAAGGGATAGACAGAGTTGACGTGGATAAGCTTTTCCCATTGAGGGTGGGAAAGATTCAAACAAGAGGGCATGACATGAGAATTAAGGGACAGAGGTTTAGGGGTAACATGAGGGGGAACATCTTTACTCAGAGAGTGGTGGCTGTGTGGAATGATCATCCAGCAGAAGTGGTGGAGGCAGGATCGATTTTAACATTTAAAAGTAAAGTGGATAGGTATATGGATGGGAAGGGGATGGAGGGGTATGGTCTGAGTGCAAGTAGATGGGACTAGGGGAAAATAAATGTTCGGCACAGACTGGAAGGGCCGAGAAGGCCTGTTTCCGTGCTGTAATTGTTATATGGTTATATTGTCCTCCATGGCCAGAATGTGGCCCACCATAAATTCGAGGTGCAGCACCTCATATTTTGCTTGGATAGTTTACACCACAGCGGTATGAACATTGACGTCTCCAATTTCAGGTAGTCCTTGCTTTCTCCCTCTTTCCCCTCCCCTTCCCAACTCCCCCACAGCCCACTGTGTCCGCCTCTTCCTTTCTTCTTCCCGTCCCCCCCCCCCCCTCCCCACCACACCCCGACATCAGTCTGAAGAAGGTTCTCGACTCGAGACGTCGCCCATTCCTTCGCTCCATAGATGCTGCCTCACCCGCTGAGTTTCTCCAGCATTTTTGTCTACCTTATTCTTAAACCGTTGGTTCTGGGCTCCCTCAACATCGGGAACATTTTTTCCCGTATATACCCTGTCCAATCCCTTAAGACTTTTATATGTTTCCACTAGCATCTGCAGTTCCTTCTTATACACATGTATGAGCAGCTCATCGGTTTCACACAAAAGATACAGACTGATGTAGGCGGGAGAGTCTTCCCAAACAGCAGCCTCTGGTCTCAATATGGAGGCAGTCACAAGTCCAGGAGGAATGTTATATTCACCATGTTCTGGGAAAGATATTGTCAAGCTTGAAAGGGTTCGGAGGATATTCACGAGGATGTTGCCAGGACTAGAGGGTGTGGGCTACAGGGAGAGGTTGAGCAGGCTGGGTCTCTATTCCCTGGAGCGCAGTAGGATCAGGGCTGATTTTATTGAGGTGTATAAAATCATGAGCGGAATAGATCGGGTAGATGCACAGAGTCTTTTGCCCAGAGTAGGGGAATCAAGGACCAAAAGACATAGGTTCAAGGACTTGAGGTACTGGGCTACAGGGAGAGGGTGAGTACACTGGGATTGGATTCACTGATTCCATGGAGCACAGGAGGATGAGGGGTGATCTTATTGAGGTGTATAAAATCATGAGAGTCTTTTGCCCAGAGTAGGTGAATCGAGGACCAGAGGACATAGGTTCAAGGTGAAGGGGAAAAGATTTAATAGGAATCTGAGGGGTAACTTTTTCACACAAAGGGTGGTGGGTGTACGGAACAAGCTGCCAGAGGAGGTAGTTGAGGCTGGGACTAGCCCAATGTTTAAGAAAGTTAGACAGGTTCATGGACAGGACGGGTTTGGAGGGATATGGACCAAAGTGGGACTAGTGTAGCTGGGACATTGTTGGCCGGAGTGGGCAAGTTGGGCCGAAGGGCCTGTTTCCAGACTGTGACTCTATGACTGGGACGCACAATGGGGCCATAGTTTTTCTAGCGGAGAATCCTAATGGCAGCGGTGACCCTCTGCTCGCTGGGGGTGGCAAGCATCATCAAGGGAGATCGGCCGGTCGAGAACGCAAACAGTGATTTTAATCTGGAGAGTGGATGGTTCCCTGAGCATCTGACTGACCATTCGGAATGAGGCGGGTGACAGCCAGGAAGAAAAATGTTTTCCCATTGACCCGTACCCGAGCGAAGCAGGGAGGATAAAATTGAATTACTGCGCGGCCCCACATGGGATTCAATCCTCAGAATTAAACTTCAGCGGGAAGATGGATGGGTTCAGATTGTGCTGAGCTGCGTGCTGATCCCACTCTGACTCCGCCGATTTATGAGCTTCAGCAAAACCACTTAGATCCGCCTGATATTATTCCAAAATGAATATGTTTAGGACAAACAAATTAAATGCTTTTTTTTATCCCCCCCACCCCCACCCCCCCCTCACCGCCTCTCTTTTGGGATTTGGAGATTGTGTCTTGCTGATCAACGTGAAGGATCGACTCAGTTAAGGTATCAGTTTCTTCTCTAAACTCATTAGGCTACTAAACACGACAACCTCCAAATAAGCTCTGAACTACATAGACTATTATTGCATTATTATTGTTTGTGTTTTTTATATGTAAGTACGTGAGCGTGCGTGTGTGTGTGTGTATATATATATGTGTACACACACACACACACATATATATATACACACACACTCACACATACATATATATACGCACATACACACACACGCACACACATATATATATATATACATACACACATACACACATACACATTCATATATATATATATACACACACACATACATATATATATACACACACACACACACACACACACATACATATATATATACACACACACACACACACACATATATATATACACACACACACACACATATATAGAAACACAAACACACACACACACACACATATATAGATATATATATATATGTGGATAGATACAAATGCTAGAGAAACTCAGCGGGTGAGGCAGTATCGATGGAGCGAAGGTGACGTTTCGGGTCGAGACCCTTCTTCAGACTACAGATGCTACCTATTCCTTCGCTCACCCGCTGACTTTCTCCAGCATTTTTATCTACTTTCGATGTTTTCCAGCATCTGCAGTTCCTGTTAAATATATATATATATTAGTGTAGGTGTAGGAAGGAAGGAAGTGTAGGATAGGCAGTACATGTTCAGTACATGTACATACACACATACAATATATATATATATATATATCGAAGATAGACACAAAAAGCTGGCGTAACTCAGCAGGACAGGCAACATCTCTGGAGAGATGGAATGGGTGACATTTCGAGTCGAGACCCTTCTTCAGTCCAAAGGGTCTCGACATGAACCGTTCACATTCCTTCTCTCCAGAGACGCTGCCTGTCCCGCTGAGTTACGCCAGCTTTTTGTGTCTATCTTCGATATATATATATATATATATTGTATGTGTGTATGTACATGTACTGAACTTTTCTTTCTCGTATATTATATTATTCACAGTGTACTATGTTTAAATGTTGTGTTGTGCTGCTGCCAGTAAGAATATCATCGTTCTATCTGGAACATATGACAATAAAACACTCTTGACTCTTCCGGCCTTCTCCTGTTCACATTTAAACAGACAATTTTAGTTTTGTTTAGTTTTGGGATACAGAGCGGAAACTGGCCCTTTGGCCCGTTGAGTCAGAGCCGACAGATAACAATATCCTTTACGTACAAGGGACAGTTTTTTATTGCATCTCTGGAGAGAAGGAATTGGTGACGTTTCAGGTGGAGCTCCTTCTTCAGTTTTAGTTTAGTTTAGAGATGCAGCGCGGAAACAGGCCTTTTGACCCACAGAGTCCGCGCCGACCAGCGATCCCCGCACATTAACACTATCCTACACACACTAGGGACAATTTACATTTGTACCAAGCCAATTAACCTACAAACCTGTACGTCTTTGGAGTGTGGGAGGAAACCGGAGATCTCGGAGAAAACCCACGCAGGTGACGGGGAGAATGTACAAACTCCGTACAGACAGCACCCGTAGTCGGGATTGAACTCGCTGTATGGTAGCAGGTCTGCCGCTGCGCCACTGCGGAAAACAGGGCTGAGTGCGGGAGGAAACCCCGGATCTCGGAGAAAGCCGACGCAGGTCACGCAGGGACAATTGTGGGATCTCTCCTCCAGATCCCTCCCTCTCAATGCCTCCCCCACCCAAGTCACACCAGCATTTTGTTCACACCTAGCAAACAGCTAGCAATGACCTAAGGTAGATAAAAATGCTGGAGAAACTCAGCGGGTGAGGCAACATCTATGGAGCGAAGGAACAGGTGACATTTCGGGTTGAGACCCTTCTTCTGCTAACAATGGCCTGTTTCCTTTATCATCGTTACTTTTTTGCATATCTTTCATTCATTGGTTCTATATCTCTCCACATCACCGTCTATATCCCTCATTTCCCTTTCCCGTGACTTTCAGTCTGAAGAAGGGTCTCGGCCCGAATCGTCACCCATTCCTTCTCTCCGGAGATGCTGCCTGTCCCGCTGAGTTACTCCAGCTTTTTGTGCCTGTCTTGGGTTTAAAGTAAACTAAAGCTGTGCGGGGAAGTGGGCGGTGTGTGTGTAGCTGCACATTGTTGAATGATTTATACCTGTCCCCCCCCTGTAGCCTCATGAAGGGATGGGAGGGGAGCTCAGGATTAGTTGCGGAGGAAAGCAGCAATATTGTGGGAGTGTGCAGTTAGTTGCAGTAAGTCACAGCCCCATTACCAAGGCTGGAAATCCATGTCGGAAGGACCCTTGTAACCAATATTTATGACATCAAACCATGCGAGCTCAAGCTCAGTTTAGATCAAAAGATCTCTTAAATAGTAAGTCAGTCCTAGAGAAATGTTAAATGTAATGTTTCATATTATAACGTGACCCCACCACTTGCCACATCTTCCCATCTCCTCCCCTGTCCGCTTTGCGCAGAGACCGCTCCCTCCGTAACTCCCTGGTCAATTCGTCCCTTCCCACCCGAACCACCCTTGCAACCGCAGGAAATGCCACGCCTGTCGCTTTACCTCCTCCCCCCTTGACTCCATTCAAGGACCCAAGCAGTCTTTCCAGGTGCGGCAGAGGTTCACCTGCACCTCCTCCAACCTCATCTATTGCATCCGCTGCTCTAGATGTCAACTATTCTACATTGGTGAGACCAAGCGTAGGCTTGGCGATCACTTCGCACAACACCTTCGCTCGGTCCGCATTAACCAACCTGATCTCCCGGTGGCTCAGCACTTCAACTAACACTAACCCCGTACACTAACACTACCCTACACACACTAGAGACAATTTACAATTATACCAAGCCAATCAATCCACAAACCTGAACGTCTTTGGAGTGCGGGAGACAATAGACAATAGACAATAGCCATTTGGCCCCTCGAGCCAGCACCGCCATTCAATGTGATCATCCCCAATCAGTACCCCGTTCCTGCCTTCTCCCCATATCCCCTGACTCTGCTGCCTTTAAGAGCTCTGTCTAGCTCTCTCTTGAAAGTATCCAGAGAACTGGCCTCCACCGCCCTCCGTGGCAGAGAATTCCACAGACTCGCAACTCTCTGTGTGAAAAAGTTTTTCCTCATCTCCGTTCTAAACGGCTCACGCAGGTCATGGAGCGAACATACAAACTCTGTACAGACAGCACCCGTGGTCAGGATCGAACCGGGGTCTCTGGCGCTGTGAAGCAGCAACTCTACCGCTGCGCCACCGTGCTTAAGACCTGTTCCCACTTTCACGACCTAATTCACGACCTCTGCCGAGTTTGCCCTTGACTCATACTCGTCACAAGGTTGTAGGAGGTCTAGAAGGTCGTAGGTGGGTCGTAGCAGGTCGTGATGCTAGTCGTAGGTACTCGTGGCATCAAGTAGGTCGGGGCGTTTTTTCCACCTGATGAAAAATGTCCACGAGTAAAAAAGGTCACGAATTAGGTCATGATCAGGTCATGAGCAAACATGATCACATTGAATGGCGGTGCTGGCTCGAAGGGCCGAATGGCCTACTCCTGCACCTATTGTCTATTGTCTATTGTCTATTGAAAGTGGGATGGGCCCTTAAGAATTCTAACGCTGGCAGATGCGTCTTAAGCCAGCAGGTCCCTAAGCGCTGGAAATAACAGCGTCAACCTACCTCGCTCTTTTTTTCTTTATGACTCTCCGTAAAAATTAACAGTTTGATGGTCTGTCCTTTTATTCCTCTTCTGAGAACCCTTTTGTAAAGCGGCTTGGAGTGCTGCATAAATGGAAGTTGTTATTGTTGGTTGATAATCTACATGAACAACACTATTTGCTGGTAAGTGATAAAATTTTCCACTCACTTAGCTTCCGTGATTACATGAAAGGCAGGCACCACTTTACAGCATCATGACCCTGTCATTAAAGTCCTGAAAAGCAAATTGAAAATGGAATTAACTCGTCAAAACTCCCAGCGCAAGAATAAATGGGTGGAGGGTAAAGACTTCTGAGCTGATGGGGATGGGGTCCATTCTCAATGTTTAGGGTTTAGAGTTTTAGATTTACAGCGCGGAAACAGGCCCTTCGGCCCACCGGGTCCGCGCCGACCAGCGATCGCCCCGTGCACTTGCACTAGTCTACAAAGCCCTCAATGGGCTTACATTAAAAGTCTGCTCACCCACCACACCACCTCCAGGTCCCTCAGATCGGCCGACTTGGGGTTGCTGAACATCCCGCGGTCTAGGCATAAGCTCAGGGGCGACCGACCGCGCCTTTGCGGTTGCAGCTCCTAGACTGTGCAACAGCATCCCTCTTCTCATCAGAACTGCCCCCTCCATCGACTCCTTTAAGTTGAGACTAAAAACTCATCTCTACTCCCAAGCCTTTCTTAACGTCCTCTGAGCGAGGGCTATATGTGTGTAGTGATGTTTGTATTTAATCTATGAACCACTGTTGTTTGTTATGCTATTCTTATACGAATGTAAAGCACTTTGGTCATAGAATCATAGAAAATAGGTGCAGGAGTAGGCCATTCAGCCCTTCGAGCCTGCACCGCCATTCAATATGATCATGGCTGATCATCCAACTCAGTATCCCGTACCTGCCTTCTCTCCATACCACCTGATCCCTTTAGCAACAAGGGCCACATCTAACTCCCGCTTAAATATAGCCAATGAACTGGCCTCAACTACCTTCTGTGGCAGAGAATTCCACAGACTCACCACTCTCTGTGTGAAAAAAGATCTTCTCATCTCGGTCCTAAAAGACTTCCCCGAGATGAGATGACTTCATCCTTCTAAACTCCAGAGTGTACAAGCCCAGCCGCTCCATTCTCTAAAACATTTCTCTGTTTCTACGTATTTCTAATTTAATTTTAGGTTTAGATTTTTAGTGTTAGAGATACAGCACGGAAACAGGCCCTATCGACCCACCGAGTCCACACCGTCCAGCGATCCCCGCACATTAACACTACCCTACGCACACTCGGGACAACTTACAATTTTTACTGAAGCCAATTAACGTACAAATTTGTTCGTCTTTGGAGTGTGGGAGGAAGCTGAAGATCTTGGAAAAAACGCCCACGCAGGTCACGGGGAGAACGTACAAACTCCGTACTGACAAGCACCCGTGGTCAGGATCGAGAGTTCAATGAGAGTTGTTTTTTAAATGTCCTATATAAATAAAAGTGACTTGACTTGACTAGTCTTGACTAGTCCTACACACACTAGGGACAATTTACAATTTCACCGAAGCCAATTGACCTACGGACCTGTACGTCTTTGGAGTGTGGGAGGAGACCGAAGCACCCGGAGAAAACCCACGCGGTCACGGGGAGAACGTGCAAACTCCATACAGACGGCATGTGTTGTCAGGATCGAACCTGGGTCTCTGGTGCTGTGAGGCAGCATCTCTACCGCTGTGTTGCCACTGAGACGATATGTGCTAAACTGAAGAAGGATTTTGACCCAAAACGTTGCCTATTTCCTTCGCTCCATAGATGCTGCCTCACCCGCTGAGTTTCTCCAGCATTTTTGTCTACCTTCGATTTTCCAGCATCTGCAGTTCCTTCTTATACACGTGCTAAATTTTGTTCCTTTTTATAGTCTTTTCAGTCTAGTTTATTGTCACGTGTACCGAGGTACAGTGAAAAGCTTTTCTTGCGTGCTAACCAGTCAGCGGAAAGACATTACATGATAAGAATTGTAATAGAGTCATAGAGTCACACAGCATCACAATCAGGCCCTTCGGCCCAACTTACCCATGCCAACCAACACGCCCCATCTATACTAATCCCACCTGCCTGTGTTTGGCAAGTATTCCTCCAAACCTGTCCTATCCATGTACCTGTCTAATGTTTCTTAAAAGTTGCGATGGTACCAGCTTCAACTACCTCCTCCAGCAGCTTGTGTGTAAAAGTTACCCCTTGGGTTTCTATTAGATCTTTTCCCCCTTCACCTTCAAACTATGTCCTCAGGTCCTCGATTCCCCTACTCTGGACAAGAGACTACCCGATCTATTCTGCTCAAGACTTTGTACACCTCTATAAAATCGCCTCTCATCCTCATGCACTCCATGGAATAGTGCGTGCAACCTCTCCCTGTAGCTCAGACCCTCGAGTCCTGGCAACATCCTTGGAAATCTTCTTTGTACCATCGCGTAGCAAGAAACTGCAGATGCTGATTTAAATCGAAGATAGACTCAAAAAGCTGGAGTAACTCAGCGAGACAGGCAGCAGCTCTGGAGAGAAGGAATGGGTGGCATTTCGGGTCGAGACCCTTCCTCAGACCCAGAACGTAACCCATTCCTTCTCTCCATAGATGCTGCCTGGCCCGCTGAGTTACTCCAAATTTTTGTGTCTATCTTCTCTGCACCATTTCCAGCTTGACAACATCTTTCATATAACATGGTGACCAAAACTGAACACAATACTCTAAATGTGGCCTCACCAATGTGTTATACAATGGCAAGCTTTGTTTGAGGTTGTTGCTCAGGGAGCAAATGTACCACTGACAGAGTTTGATCACTGATACTCCCAACAACTCCTTGAGCTCCCGGTGGCTCAGCACTTCAACTCCCCCTCCCATTCCGTATCCGACCTTTCTGTCCTGGGCCTCCTCCATGGCCAGAGTGAGTCCCATCGCAAATTGGAGGAGCAGCACCTCATATTTTGCTTGGGCAGTTTACACCCCAGCGGTATGAACATTGACTTCTCCAATTTCAGGTAGTCCCTGCTTTCCCCTCCCCTTCCCAGTTCTCCCTCAGCCCATTGTCTCCGCCTCTTCCTTTCTTTTTCCCGCCCGCCCCCCACATCAGTCTGAAGAAGGGTCTCGACCCAAAAGTCACCTATTCATTCGCTCCATAGACGCTGCCTCACCCGCTGAGTTTCTCCGGCATTTTTGTCTCCCTTCGGTTTTTCCTTTTTAATTTCTTCTCTCTTTTTTTGCATGGCTTTGTAAATATTTGATTAGTGTATAAATGTAAATAATTTGGTGTACATATGGAAATAGGTGTTTATAGCTGCTAAATTTGTATAAGATAATTATAAGTAGTTGAATAAGGGGTGGGAATTAATTTAGCTTTGACGTCTTCCTGCTCCTTTTCGGACACATACGATTCATTTATTTATAAATATTGTTTATGACACTTACTTGCTTTTTATTTTTTATTCTGATCGAAATAAAAAATTAAGAATTAAAAAGAAAAAACCCAATTCCCAACAAAGTGATTTCCTGAGATAAAACACAAAATGTCACCACTAAAACCCCTGCCCCACGGTACGGGTTCATTCCAAGAGCTCTCCCGAGTTTGCCCTGATTCGAACTCGGAGATTTACGGTAATGGCCGCTCATCGGTACTCGGGGCTCTCGTGGACATTTTTCACCATGTTGAAAAATCTTCATGAGTCTTCCCGAGCTTACCTGCCGTTAGTGAATCTTCCCGAGTACCTGCCGTTAGCGCTAAGAGACGTCCCCGAGCTCCGACGTACCCGCTACGTTTATTCTCTGTGCTTACCACGAGTTTGATTTTTTTTAAACTCAGGAGAGCTCTTGGAATGAACTCGTACCGTGGTCCACACGATCAGTACACAAAGCGCTACAGTAACTCAGATGGTCATGCAGCATCTCTGGAGAACATGGATAGGTGATGTTTCAAGTCAGAAACCATCTTCAGACCCCCCCCCCCCCACTCACCTGTATCCACCTATCACTCGCCAGGCTTCTTCCTGCCCCTCCTCTCTTCCAGCTTTCATCTTCCCTCCCTTCCCTCACCACAATCAGCTTGAAGAAGGGTCCCGACCCAAAACATCACAGAGCGGAAACAGGCCATCTGCCCACCGTGTCCGCACAGACCGGCGATCCTCACAAAACACGAACAGGATCCGCTGATAGGATAATGTTTCTCTAAAAACTAAACTAGCGTGTGAACAGGTGATCGCTGGTGGGCCGAAGGGCCTGTTTCCATGCTGTATCTCTAAACTAAACGAAAACTAAAACACTAGGGACAATTTACACACAAACACCAAGCCAATTAACCTACATACCTGTACGTCTTTGGAGGGTGGGAGGAAACCGGAGCCCCCGGAGAAAACCCACGCGGGTCACGGGGAGAACATACAAAATCCGCACAGACCGCACCCGTAGTCAGGATGGAACCTGGGTCTCTGGCGCTGTGAGGCAGGAACTCTGCCACTGCGCCACCGTGCCACCCACGGTTTGTTACTCCTTCCCCCCCCCCCCCTGTGTTTGGCCTTTGGACGTAGAACGTTAATACGGCAGGTGAGTATCGACACACTGGACCCACATCACTCAGACTGGTTAACCAGCTAACAGAGACCTTGCTGACCAATTACACAGCCTCCAGCCACAGACTCACAACGTTGCCAGAACGACGCCACCTTAAACAAACGCACCGCGATTAATTCAGTGGATAATTCATTGTTATTATGACAAATGCTTCCCTCGACCATTCAAGGTTATAAACTTTACCCGAACTCTTCGAGCTTCAGTTCGTCAATGGGCACCGTGCCAGTTATTTAATTGCTGGCAGAGCAGCGGGTTGGCAAGAAGTGGGCATGGGTGACTGTGCTGCCTGAGTCACAGGCATTTGCAGCACAGAAGGAGGCCATTCTGCCCATTGCTTCTGTGCTAGCTGGAAAAGCCTGGACGGAGTGGATGTGTGGAGAATGATTCCACTAGTGGGAGAGTCTCAGACCAGAGGCCACAGCCTCAAAATAATAGGATGTACCCTTTAGGAAAGAGATCAGGGGGAATTTATTTAGTCAGTGGGTGGTGAATCTGTAGGATTCATACGATACGATACAATATGATAAAGGGCCTGTGCTAGTAGCATGCAAGGACAGGCCCTTTATCATATTGCATCGTATCGTATGAATCCTACAGATTAGCGCGACGTAACGTGGTTGCTTGAGCCGTCCGGCGTCGCGAGGCCGCTCCCACTTCGATCGCCGGAGCCGTGCGGAATTGTGCGGAGTTCGTCCCAACATCGCGCGGGGCTCCGAAAAACTGACTGTGTTGAAAAATTTCGCGCGGCAACGGCTTGTCGGCTCGCAGTCGCCTCGACGCATCACGCACCGCCTCGACATCGTGCCTCCGTGACCCTCTCTGTAAGTGCCTCCGTGACCCTCTATGTGTGTGGCTCCGTGGCCCTCTCTGTGTGTGCCTCTGTTCCCCTCTCTGTGTGCCCTTCTCTGTCCTGGCGAACTTACCTTAAGACTTCGCTCCAAGTTCGCCTCACTTTGTGCCACTCACCCGACCTCCGCGCGGCCCTCGCTGCCAGTTTGGTCGCGCTTGCCGCATGCAGGCACATGCTGGTGGGAACGGCCCTGTACAGGGGATCACCCGACCTCCGCGCGGCCCCCGCTTCTAGTTTGATCGCGCTCATCGCATGGAGTCGGATGCTGGTAGGACAGGTCCTTAACACTTTATTCATCCCCAGGGGGAAATGGGTCTGCCAAACAGTCACAACACACAAGGTGAAATTAAAAGTCGAGACAAAAAGGAAAAGACAAGCGACTGTTGGCTGGCTGCCGTGTGCACAGCGCCTTCACCGGAAGGAACGAACAAAAAAAAAACACACTTATTCCCTGGGTAGAGGATTCTAAACTAGAGTGCCCGCCCTCCCCTCCCCCACACCGCGTGCCCCTTTGTCTCGCCCCGTCCCTCACGGTGGTCCCCCCACGCCGGGTCCCCATTGTTCTTCCCCTCCCCCCCTCACGCTCATTGACTGTTGATGGCAGGTTGATCGCGAGGCCACCCCGCTGCCGGCCACCGAGGCTCCGAGGCCCCACCGCCGTCGAGGCTCACCCTGCCGCCGAGGCTCACCCTGCCGCCGAGGTTCCCGTTGCCGCCGAGGCTCCCATTGCTGCCGAGGATCCCATCGCTGCCGCCGCTCCTTCAGCCCAAACTGTCATCGCTGTCCAGCTGCAACTGGGTTGCGATCCAGTCGGCGGCGCGGTTATTCGGCCAGTGGGTCGGGCCGGCGCGGCTCCTCGGGACATTCCCACCGTGCGACCGGCTCACCGGGACACATTGCCACAGACGGCCGTGGAGGGAATGCCAATGGATATTTTTAAGGCAGAGATACGTAGATAGATTCTTGATCTGTACGGTTGTCATGGGTTAAGGGGAGAAGGTCGGAGAATGGGGTTAGATAGATCAGCCTTGGTCCATGTGGGATGGATGTGCTTGAGAGGCGTATGAGGTGCAGGTCATCTTGAAAAACCCCGGGCATCCCCTCCATGAATTTCTGGAGAATCAAAAGAGAACTCGGAACAACAACTGGCTCCTCTCCCTGCCCTGTAGAACAGAGCGGTTCAGGAAATCCTTCACCTCTGCAGCCATTAGATTTTATAATAAGGACTGCTAGGCTGTAGGGGGATGCATTTTTGCATTTTTTAATTTTTAATTGTTAATTATTGGTCTTTATAAGTATTTATTGCTCTCTGGTAGTGTCCACATTGTATTTTATGTATTTTCTGTCTGTGTTCGTTTTGAATGTGTGGGTTTGCTGGTTGGGGGCTTCTGGAAATTTCCCTGAGGGGATCAATAAAGTATTTATTATTATGATTGAATGGCGGAGTAGACTTGATGGGCCGAATGGCCTAATTCTGCTCCTATCACTTACGATTTAAGAACATAAAAAGGATTACCCAGCCTAGTGCAGCTTTCCAGCTCTTTGCCCACAGTAAAGGGCCTGTCCCACCAGCATGCAACTCCATGCGATGATCGCGACCTAACGTGGTCGTTTGAGCCGTCCGGCGTCGCGGGGCCGGTCCCACTTCGATCGCCGGAGCCGTGCGGAATTGTGTGGAGTTCGTCCCGACATCGCGCGGGGCTCCGAATAACTGACCATGTTCAAAAATTCCGCGCGGCAACGGCTTGTCGGCTCGCAGTCGCCTCGACGCATTACACACCGTCTCGACGTCGTGCCTCCGTGACCCTCTCTGTAGGTGCTTCCGTGACCCTCTATGTGTGTGGCTCCATGGCCCTGTGTGTGTGTGTGTGCCTCTGTGCCCCTCTCTGTGTGCCCCTCTCTGTCCTGGCGAACTTACCTTAGACTTTGCTCCAAGTTCGCCTCACTTTGCGCCGCGTTGCGCCACTCACCCGACCTCCGCGCGGCCCCTACTGCCGGTTTGGTCACGCTTGCCGCATGCAGGCGCATGCTGGTGGGAACGGCCCCGTACCTCCGCGCGGTCCCCTCTTCTAGTTTGATCGCGTTCATCGCATAGAGTTGCATGCTGGTAGGACAGGCCCTTAGTGTTTGTTAACAGACGTAATAAAGGGAGTGAGGGGCTTTACTCCATTCATCGTCCTGGGTGGGACGTGACAGAGCTCCATTGACTGCATAACATGAGGGAAAATATTCTCAACAGCCACCTCTCCGGGATTAAAGAATTATTAAGATTTAGTTTTGTTTCGTATACTATTGTGACGTGTACCGAGGTACAGTAAAAAGCTTTATTGTTGCATGCTGCCCAGTCAGTGAAAATGTCACCAAATATTTTAACTTCCCTTCCCATTCACACACTGCCCTTTCTGCCCTGGGCCTCCTCCACTGTCAGAGTGAGGCCCAGCGCAAATTGGAGGAACAGCACCTCATATTTCGCTTGGGCAGCTTACACCCCAACGGTATAGAAGTGTGAAAAACGCACACCGCCAGATTCAGGGGCAGTTTCTTCCCAGATGTTATCAGGCACCATCCTACCACCAACCACAGAGTCATCCTGACCAACTGCCAACCGCATTGGAGGCCCTTCAGTCTGAGGAAGGGTCTCGATCCAAAACGTCACCCATTCCTTTTCTCCAGAGATGCTGCCTGTCCCGCTGAGTTAAGGGCTTGTCCCACCAGCATGCAACTCCATGCGATGAGCTCGACCTAACGTGGTCGCTTGAGACGTCTGGCGTCGCGGGGCCGGTCCCACTTCGATTGCCGGAGCCGTGCGGAATTATGCGGAGTTCGTCCCGACATCGCGCGGGGCTCCGAAAAACTGACCATGTTCAAAAATTACGTGCGGCAACGGCTTGTCAGCTCGCAGTCGCATTGACGCATTACGCACCGCCTCGACATCGTGCCTCCGTGAACCTATCTGTAGGTGCCTCCGTGAACCTCTCTGTGTGTGGCTCCGTGGCCCTCTCTGTGTGTGCCTCTGTGCCCCTTTCTGTGTGCCCCTCTCTGTCCTGGCAAACTTACCTTTAAGACTTCGCTCCAAGTTCGCCTCACTTTGCGCCGCGTTGCGCCACTCACCCGACCTCCGCGCGGCCCTCGCTGCCGGTTTGGTCGCGTTTGCCGCATGCAGGCGCATGCTGGTGGGAACGGCCCTGTACGGGGATCACCCGACCTCCGCGCGGCCCCCGCTTCTAATTTGATCGCGTTCATCGCATGGAATCGCATGCTGGTGGGACAGGCCCTTCACTCCGGCATGAACATTGATTCCACTAGTTTCAAGTACGTTTAGTTTTACGTGTGGGAAGCAACTGCAGATGCTGGTTTACACTGAAGATAGACACAAAATGCTGGAGTAACTCAGCGGGACAGGCAGCATTTCTGGAGAGAAGGAATGGGTGACGTTTCGGGTCGAGCCCATCATTTAGTTTAGAGATACAGCATGGAAAAAGGACTTTCAACCCACAGAGTCCTGACCGACCAGCGATCCCTGCATATTAACACTATCCTACACACACTAGGGACAATTTAACATTTACAGTGAGCCAAGTAGCCTACAACCTGCACGTCTTTGGAATGTGGGATGAAACCGGAGATCTTGGTGAAAACCCACACAGGTCACGGGGAGAACGTACAAACTCCGTACAGACAGCACCCGTGGTCGGGATCGAACCCTACAACTCTACTGCTGCGCCAACGCCGGAGAACTGAGAAGTGGAATTGGTCTGGGTAGCTACTTGGGCTAGCACGGGGACAATGGGCCAAACAGCCTCCCGCTGCCCCCCAGATTGCGCTGACTCCTTTACTCCACCCCTCCATCAGGCTACATATTCCAAGACATTACAGCTCGCTGCATTAAAAACTAATTATCCTTTTCTGGAATGAAAGTGCTCAAATGATCATTACAGGTTTATAATTTTAAATTAATCCTAAATCAACGAGAGATAAGGTGACATTAAAGAGAAATTAAACAATTTAATTCCACTCAGTCTGCCTGTGCCTGAGAATGCTGTTCTCTCTTGAATTTTCTTCAGCCCAATAGACCCATAGAGTAATACAGTGTGGAAACAGGCCCTTCGGCCCAACATGCCCACACCGGCCCAACATGTCCCAGCTACACTAGTCCCACCTGACACTGCTGACTGAGGTGACACAATGGAGATAGGCACACAGTCACAGAGTGCTACAGGGTGGAAACAGGCCCTTCGGCCCAACTTGCCCACACCAGCCCACATGTCCCAGCTGCCCATGTTTGGCCCATATCCCTCCAAACCTGTCCTATCCATGTACATGTCAAACTGTTTCTTAAATGTTGGGATAGTCCCGGCCTCAACTACCTCCTCTGGCAGCTTGTTCCATACACCCACTACCCTCTGTGTGAAAAAGTTACCCCTCAGATTCCTATTAAATCTTTTCCCCTTCACCATAAACCTGTGTCGTATAACCATATAACCATATAACAATTACAGCACGGAAACAGGCCTTCTCGGCCCTTCCAGTTCGTGCCGACCATTTATTTTCCCTAGTCCCATCTACCTGCACTCAGACCATACCCCTCCATTCCCTTCCCGTCCATATACCTATCCACTTTACTTTTAAATGTTAAAATCGATCCTGCCTCCACCACTTCTGCAGGAAGATCATTCCACACAGCCACCACTCTCTGAGTAAAGAAGTTCCCCCTCATGTTACCCTTAAACTTCTGTCCCTTAATTCTCCTCTGTTCCTCTGCTCCTCGATTCACCTACTCTGGGCAAGAGACTCTGTGCATCTACCCGATCTATTCCTCTCATGATATTAAAAAAAACACCATAAATTCCTTCCTCCAACAAAACATTGTGTGACTAACCTCCAGCAAACAATCATTCAACCCATAAATAATATCGATGATCTAATTTAGCATGGCGGCAATAACTCCTGATGACTATAGGAACAGGAACATAGAAACATAGAAACATAGAAACATAGAAAATAGGTGCAGGGACAATTTACAGATAAATTAACCTACAATCCTGCACATTTTTGGGATACACAATAGACAATAGACAATAGACAATAGACAATAGACAATAGACAATAGACAATAGGTGCAGGTGTAGGCCATTCGGCCCTTCAAGCCAGCACCGCCATTCTATTCAATATTGGATGATCATCCCCAATCAGTACCCCGTTCCTGCCTTCTCCCCATACCCCCTGACTCCGCTATCTTTAAGAGCCCTATCTAGCTCTCTCTTGAAAGTATCCAGAGAACCGGCCTCCACCGCCCTCTGAGTCAAGTCACTTTTATTTCTACAAGTGGTACATGTGACAATGAACTGAACTGAACTAAACTGAACTGGATGGAAGGGTGAATGGCCACATTTAAAGACTGATACCGCAGACAACGATGTGGACCGGGTTGCGGGATGGAACCGTGAACTTGTCCTGAACTGCTCTCTGCGGGCAGAAGCCACCAGGCGATGCGCGGCTAATAGTTCCGTCGCAGACGCTCTCGGAAGCAGTGAACTCGCCGAGATTCCTCATCCTTAGGCCGGGAGGGCTGACGCATTCAGGAAGCAGCGCGGTTAAAGCGCAATTAAAGATTTCCATGTCAATTGGAGTGAGGGAGCGGGATTGGACATGACGACAACGTCGAGGGGGGGGGGGCGAGGTTGCCGAGGAGCGGACGAGCCCGGTCGAAATCCCGCACTCAGGACGGGACGATGCTGACACGCATCCCAGGAGATCCCACCATCCCTGCGGACTTCCCAATCGCTCGGAGGGTGTGAAAACCACCCCCATTTGTCGCACCTGTAGCCATCTCGTACAAGGTTGAAGGAAATTACAGAGCGTCGGGGAGGGCAATTACCCAGTCAAGTGGAGAGAATGGGTGATCACGCCCAGATTGTTCACACTTGCTAATTGAATGATCTTTCTTTTCAAAGACGGTCTCGAGTTCCTGACAGTGTCTCTCTCTTCTGCCTAATGTGCCTGCGATTTGTTTCCTGGCTGATGCCTTGAAATGGAGGGGTTTGACGGGGGAAATTGGTGCCTTTACAGCTCATGCAGACTGCAATTATCTTTGATGGAGAGGCACACGCGTCTAATTAGATCTTTCTTTCTACCCCCCACCAGCCCCCTGCTTTCTTAGAAATAAAAACTGCAGGCGTGCCGGAGCTGCTGCTATGTGTCGTACTTTGCGGCATTTTAATGAGATCTGGGTTTGACCCTGTTCTCTGTGGCTTCAGAATTCTCGTCGTCATGTTCACATCCTTCCATGGCCCTTGTTCCCGGTGGTGCGTCCTCCGGCCCCTGTGTGGCCCGTCCTCAAACACCAGCGCCCTCCATGACTCAACCGCTAGCCTGGCCTTGACCGCCAGCGCCCTCGACCACCATCAACCTTGACGACCGCTGACCTCGATGACTGGTGGCCTCGCCGACCGACGACCTCGACGACCGGCGCCCTTGGCGACCTTCGACCTCGACGACCGCTGACCTCGATGACTGGTGACCTCGACGACCTCTGTCCTTGACGACCGGCGTCCTTGACGACTATCGACCTTATAAACAATAGACAATAGACAATAGACAATAGGTGCAGGAGTAGGCCATTCGGCCCTTTGAGCCAGCACCGCCATTCAATGTGATCATGGCTGATCATCCCCAATCAGTACCCCATTCCTGCCTTCTCTCCATATGATGGGCTGATTGGCCTAATTCTACTCCTATCCCTTCTGACATGACCTTCCAGCATTTTAACAAAAGTGTTTGCACATTTTTGGGAAAATGGAGGGGAGGTATTTTGTCTCTCTCGAGCTATAGTGATATTACCGATATCCCCCGACTCTGACCGCTATTTTTAAGAGCCCTATCTAACTCTCTCTTGAAAACATCCAGAGAACCGGCCTCCACCACCCTCTGAGGCAGAGAATTCCACAGACTCACAACTCTCTGTGAGAAAAAGTGTTTCCTCGTCTCAGTTCTAAATGGCTTACCCCTTATTCTTAAACTGTGGCCCCTGGTTCTGGACTCCCCCAACATCGGGAACATGATTCCTGCCTCTAACGTGTCCAAACCCTTAACAATCTTATATGTTTCAATGAGATCCCCTCTCATCCTTCTAAACTCCGCTGACCTCGACGACCGCCGCCCTCGACGACCTCTACCAATCAACGACCGCTGGCCTTGACAACCGGCGCCCTTGACGACCAGTACCCTCGACGACAGACGCCCACGACAACCAAGGGACCTCGACCGGCAGCTCCCTCGACGACCATGGGACTTGATGACTGGTTCCCTCATTGAACTCTATCCTCGACAACCTTTACCCTCGATGACCGACTCCAACCCTACAACCTCTGGGGATTACGCTACCGCACACAACAAACAGTACACAAATAGAGCTGAGGGTTTATAAGGCGATGGCCAGGCAGCATTTGGAGTACTGGGAGCCAGTTTTGGGCCTCATATCTGAGGAAGGATGTGCTGGCATTGGAGAGGGTCCAGAGGAGGTTTACAAGAATGATCCCAGGAATGAGTGGGTTAACCTATGATGAGCGTTTGTCGGCACTGGGCCTGTACTCGCTGGTCTCATAATTTTACGCGCTCTATCAGGTCTCCCCTCAACCTCCGGCGTTGTAGAGAAAAGATTCCAAGTCTGTCCAACCTCTCCTTGTAGCTGATACTCACTAATCCAGGCAGCATTTCCCACACACTAGGTGCAGGAAGGAACTGCAGATGCTGGTCTAAACCGAAGATAGACACAAAATGCTGGAGTAACTGCATCCTCCCCAAAGCCTCCACATTCTTCCTGCAACGGGGCGACCAGAACTGCACATAACATCCCCAAATGTGGCCTAAAGGCCGTCTTATAAATCTATATAATAACTTCCTGACCCTCTAAGCCCGAACCCATGAATCAATGAATTAATAGGTTTATTGGCCAAGTATTCACATACAAGGAATTTGCCTTGGTGCTCCGCCCACAAGTGACAACGACATCAGTGACAGTTAGGAATGACACATAAAACATTAAACATTATTAATAAAACATTATTGATTAAACATGTGAATTAAATATAATACCAGAGCAAAAGGAGGCAACAGATTTTTCGTTGGTGAGTAGAGCAACTAGTCGTGGATAAAGGCTGTTTTTATGTCTGGCTGTGGCGGCTTTGACAGTCCGGAGTCGCCTTCCAGAGGGAAGTGATTCAAAGAGTTTGTGGCCAGGGTGAGAGGGGTCAGAGATGATCTTGCTCGCTCGCTTCCTGGCCCTTGCAGTGTACAGTTCAATGGAGGGAAGGTTGCAGCCAATAATCTTCAAGGCAAGGTTTGTTGAGCAGACTCATAACACCACTGGGAGAGGATGTGCTGGCTCTGGAGAGGGTCCAGAGGAGGTTTACAAGAATGATCCCAGGGATAATTGGGTTAACCTATGATGAGCGTTTGTCGGCACTGGGCCTGTACTCGCTGGAGTTTAGAAGGATGAAGGGTGGACCTCAGTGAAACATACCGAATAGTGAAAGGCCTGCTTAGAGTGGATGTGGCGAGGATGTTTCCACTAGTGGGAGAGCCTATGATCAGAGGCCATAGACTGAGAATAAAAGGATGTACCTTTAGAAAGGAGATGATGAGGAATTTCTTTAGCCAGAGGATGATGAATCTGTGGAATTCATTGCCACAATGTGGAGGCCAAGTCAGTGGGTATTTTAAGGTGGAGATTGATAGATTATAGATTATAGAACAAATTCATTCTTGATTTCTTGATTTGTTCTGCCTCTTTTCATACCTCTAGTACCCCACTCAACTGTCTCTCCGTCTGAAGAAGGGCCTCGACCCAAAACGTCACCAATTCCTTCTCTCCAGAGATACTGCCCTGTTGAGCTACTCCAGCATTTTGTGTCTATCTTCGGTTTAGACCAGCATCTGCAGTTCCTTCCTTCACATATTGTGTGGGGATCGCTGGTCGGCATGGACTCGGTGGGCCGAAGGGCCTGTGTCCACGCTGTGTCTCTAAACAAACTAAACGGAAAGAAGTTGGGCCTTACTGATTGGGATGTCCCCGGATGCTCGGACACCCTCCCACATCCCAGAGCTGTGCGGGCCGGTAGGTTAGCTGTAAGTCGTGCGTGGGTGAGTGGTGGCATCTGGAGGAGTAGATGGGAATGCGGGAGGCTAAAGTGGGTTGAGTTTGAATGAATGAATGAATGAGTTTCATGGACATTTGATGGTCGGAGTGGAGAAGAGCCTGTTTCTCTGTTGTGTGACTCTCGCGTTATAAAAATGTGAATGGTGGTTTCCTTGATCGACCATTGACGTGCACAGTCGTAGCTCCTCCATTTAGTTTTGGTTTAGTTTACAGATACAGCGTGGAAACAGGCCCTTCGGCCCACCGAGTCCATGCCGACAAACGATTACCCATACACTAAGGTCATGTGATAGGAGCACAATCAGGCCATTCGGCCCATCGCCTACTCTGCCATTCAATCATGGCTGATCTATCTCTCCCTCATAACCTCACTCTCCTGCCTTCTCCCCATAACCCCTGACTCCAGTACTAATCACGAACCTATCTATCCACTGACTTGGCATCCACAGCCTTCTGTGGCAATGAATTCCACAGATAGCAGAGTCACGGGATATGATGAGAAGGGAGGAACTGGGTACTGATTGGGGATGATCAGCCATGATCACATTGAAGGGCTCGAAGGGCCGAATGGCCTACTCCTGCACCTATTGTCTATTGTCCATTGATTCACCACCCTAGCTCTCTCTTGAAAGCATCTAGAGAACCAGCCTCCACCGCCCTCTGAGGCAGAGAATTCCACAGACTCACCACTCTCTGTGAGAACAAGTGTTTCCTGGTCTCCGTTCTAAATGGCCGACCCCTGATTCTTAGCAGCAGGGAGATCCAGCGGGCCTTGGCGGACTGAGCGCAGGTTGGGCCGAAGGGCCTGTTCTGCGCTGTAGACTGCGTGACCAAAATCACTCACGGTAGACAAGGGAGCAGGGAAAAGGTTATGCCAATGAAGGCCTGTCACTCTTAAGGAAAGATGTATTAGTTAATCAATCATCAAATGCTCTTCATAAATAAAGCCTTTCCACAGCCCAGGTTTATTACATTCACTATATCATCAATTTACCAAACTATACGTTAAGCAGGACAAGGAATAACTTGACTTCCTGACCCGAGAATTATCAGGATTAATCATTAATTATTGTGCGCGATACACAGTGCAAGCAAATTAATTGAAACTTCATCCAAGTGCCTGGTACTGATCAATAAGGCAATGAATACAGCTCCAGCCTCGCTAAACTTCAATGCTGATTGATAGACTGAGCCGCAGTGTTTAAGTCTCTGTAGATGTAATGAGTGCACATGAAATAGGATCGGCCGGGATTGATGATGGAAAAATCAGAACACCATCCCACTCTGAGGTGAAGTGGATTCGGAGATCAATTAATCTCGGACTGCAGTTCACCCCCCCCCCCTCCCCCCCCCCACCCCCATCTCCCACACAGTTCAAAAATTCACGCTACTTTTTGTCACTTCTAGCAGGCTTCGGCCCTCGATTGTGAGAAACTTACGTAGAAAATAGGTGCAGGAGGAGGCCATTCGGCCCTTCCACCCAGCACCGCTGTGGGAACCTCTGTGAAGCCACTCCGACTTGTAATACTGAGGCTCTGTAAGGTGCGGGTCAGGCCTAATTTGGGGTATTGTGAGCAAATTTTCGCCACCATATCTGAGGAAGGATGTGCTGGCTCTGGAGAGGGCCCAGAGGAGGTTTACAAGGACGATCCCAGGAATGAGCGGGTTAACCTATGATGAGCGTTTGTCGGCACTGGGCCTGTACTCGCTGGAGTTTAGAAGAATGAGGGGGGGACCTCATTGTAACATACAGAATAATGAAAGGCCTGGATAGAATGGAAGTGGAGAGGATATTTCCACTAGTGGGAGAGTCTAGGACTAGAGGTCACAGCCTCAGAATTAAAGGACGTTCCTTTAGGAAAGAGATGAGCAGAAATTTATTTAGTCAGAGGGTGGTGAATCTGTGGAATTCTTTGCCACAGACGGCTGTGGAGGCCAAGTCAATGGATAGTTTTGAGGCAGAGGTAGATAGATTCTTGATTAGTGCGGGTGTCAGGGGTTATGGGGAGAAGGCAGGAGAATGGGGTTTGGAGGGAGAGATGGATCAGCCACGATTGAATGGCGGAGTACATATAGACAATAGACAATAGGTGCAGGAGTAGGCCATTCGGCCCTTTGAGCCAGCACTGCCATTCAATATGATAATGGCTGATCATCCACAATCAGTACCCCGTTCCTGCCTTCTCCCCATATGATGGGCTGATTGGCCTAATTCTACTCCTATCCCTTATGACATGACCTTATGACTTCCAGCACCTTAACAAAAGTGTTTGCACAATGGTGGGGAGGTATTTTGTCTGAATTTTCTCTCTCTCGAGCTATGCTGATATTACCGATATTACTGAAGAATAGTCTTGACCAAAAAAACCACCTATTCCTTTTCTCCAGAGATGTTGCCTGACCCGCTGAGTTACTCTGGCTTTTTGTGTCTATCTCCTCCATAGAGGCTGCCTGCCCCTCTGCAGTTTTTCGATTGTCCCCAGTAGGGGGGTAGATAGTAGTTCAGCACTGTTCTCTGGTTGTGGTAAGATTACTTTAGTTTAGGTTAGATTAGAGATACAATGCAGAAACAGGCCCTTCGGACCACCGAGTCCGCGTCGACCACAGATCACCCTGTACACTCACACTATCCCACACACACCAGGGACAATTTACAATTTTGCCAAGCGAATTAACCGACAAACCTGCACGTCTTTGGAGTGTGGGAGGAAACCGAAGTACCTTAAAGATAGTGGAGTCAGGGGATATGGGGAGAAGGCAGGAACGGGGTACTGATTAGGGATGATCAGCCATGATCACATTGAATGGCGGTGCTGGATCGAAGGGCCGAATGGCCTCCTCCTGCACCTATTGTCCATTGTGTATTGTCACCCGGAGGTCAATACACAAACCCACGCAGGTCACGGGGAGAACGGACAAACGCCCTACAGACAGCACCCGTAGTCGGGATCGAACCGGGGTCTCTGGTGCTGTGAGCGCTGTAAGGCAGCAACTCGACCATCAGGATGTTTCAGGTCGGGACTCTTCTTCGGAACCAAACTGAAACGTCACCCATCCATGTTCTCCAGAGATGCTATCTGACCCTCTGAGTTACTCCAGCACTTTGTGTGTTTTTTTTTTAACCATGGAACCATTGTGGGGCCGGCTTGACACAGCCTCTTGTGTCTGCATCCCACCCACTCTTGTTTGCACCAGGGGCAATTTATTTCAGCCATTTAGCCAACTGAACCTCAGTTGTCCCTTCACACGAAAGCTTCCCTATCCCACATTGAGTGAGCAGGTGAGATGAGGGCCATTGATGGAGAGACACAAGTGAAAGATTCTCCCCACATCCTCCCCCACCCTGGTCATCCTGTTAGGGTCTCGACCCGAAACGTCGCCTATCTCCTTCGCTCCTTAGATGCTGCTGCACCCGCTGAGTTTCTCCAGCTTTTTGTGTAACCCTCGATTCTCCAGCATCTGCAGTTCCTTCTTTAACACTGTTAGTTGCACCGTTCGCCTCGGTTGTCACCTCTTCCACGACCACCAACGGAACAATGTGGGCTCTATGTTTCCTTGGTTACCGGTGCCAGCCCCGGTCTGTTCTGAACATATTAATGCCTCTACTTTCCCTCTCCCCTGACTCTCTGCCTGAAGAAGGGTCTTGGCCTGAAACGTCACCCATTCCTTGTCTTCGGGAGCGGTGGCCTCCGGTTGGAAGTGGCCGATTTGGATGTCCAAGCTGCCGAGGTCGTTCCCCCATTCCAGCGCCGGAGTTCCACCATCCCGGCGAGCGGGCCAGAGCGGGACGTAGCGGCGACTGCGGAGGCTCGGGAGGCCCCGACCATGGGTGAGCATCAAAGAACATCAGAGGAAGAGGACTGAACTTTGGTGCCTTCCCTCACAGTGGGAAATTTTGATTCTGCTGTGTGGGGATGTTTTATGTTGGACTCTATCGTGCGTTGTGTTCTTCATTTATGCGTATGGCTGTATGGTGGCCACACATTTCACTGTACCAACTGGTACATGTGACAAATAAATATATCTTGTATCTTGTATCTCTCCAGAGATGATGCCTGTCCCGCTGAGCTACTCCAGCATTTTGTGTCTATCGTAAGAGATACAAGGCTGCCTTGACTTTAAACACACCAATACTCACAGTAGGTATGTTACAAAACTTACCTTGAGCAGCGCTGCAGTTCTGCCGCTCCCCGTGTGCGTGACTTTGGCGCCTTTCAGAGGGGGGCGGGCTTAAAGTGCCGTTTTTCTACAGACTGGGCAAATCGATCCACGTCGGGCGATTCCGTTGCGGAAGAAAAATCGCTCCGACATTTCATTAATGAAGGTATTTTAAAATTATGCTAGATTATTTATTATCTAGAGTAATTTAAAAATCACCTTCAAAAGCCGTGAGCGCCGACAACGGGAAGGATTTTGCGTAGGGGAGAAAAAAAGGTACACAGTTTATTTATATATTAAAAGTTGTTTTTTATGGAGGCTTTAATAATATTTTCATGTTGCGAAATGGGGTCCAAAAAAATGTATGAACCAACAGTATTTTTCCTCCCAGCTCCACCGCAAACCGCAACGTTCCAATCCACCGCATTCCACTAAAACCCACTCGCTAGTTGATTTAAATGGCCATTAATTTACAGCATTAAACACTAAATTCCTTCCATTTGGCCCGGAAATTCATGAAAATGAGATTTTAAAATTCTGTTATATTGTGGATTATTGTGTGAATGTTATTTGGACACTTAGGCAATTAAAAAAAAGTTTATCTTTTCTTAAGAAATGGATAGATGTTTAGATATACTCATTGAATTTTGTAATTAAATACAATTAGATAACTAACTAATTATATGCTTTAATTTCAGGTCATCCAAGTAAGATTGTTTCATATTTGTTTCATAATGCTTCAATCTATAATAACTGAAAATTTCATTGAGTTCTCTTAATTTTTAAGAAAGTTATGGGCTTTTAACGGTTCTAGATCACAGCTTTTGAGTTAAGTCAATTGAAAGGCAATGGGGAACAAGATGCTAATTTCAGAGTATGAAAATGGTCATAACTTTCTTAATACTGAAGATATGAAAGTGAATTAGGTGTCAAATTAAACTTCTTTTTATGCTTTATCTGATGGGATAAATTGCAGACTTGATTTTTTAAATCTCAAAATTTTGTAACATTGCTACTCACAGTCCACTAAAAATTGTAATTTTCATCTTTTCAATTGATCCCATGTCATTTCTAGGGAGATTGGATCTGGATTGCCACCCCACGTATCATGCGACGATTGCTCACATCACCGCGAGAGGTCTACTTCCAATTTTTAGGTTCTTCTCACTTGTTTTCGATTCCACGACACACTCCTTTCGTGAAACCAGTCGGGTTACTCATCCACTCTCCTGCCTTCCAGTGACTGTGGACAGGGTGTAGAGAAGGTTCCCAAAGGCATTAAAGTCATAGAAACATACAAACATAGAAAATAGGTGCAGGAGTAGGCCATTTAGCCCTTCGAGCCAGCACCGCCATCCAATATGATCATGGCTGATCATCCAAACTCTGTACCTCATTCCTGCTTTCTCCCCGTATCCCTTGATTCCGTTAGCCCTAAGAGCTATCTCCAACTCTCTCTTGAATACATCCAGAGAATTGGCCTCCACTCCCTTCTGTGGCAGAGAATTCCACCGATTCACAATAGACAATAGATAATAGGTGCAGGAGTAGGCCATTTGGCCCTTCCAGCCCACACCACCATTCCCTGTGATCATGGCTGATCATTCACAATCAGTACCCCGTTCCTGCTTTCTCCCCATATCCCCTGACTCCACTATCTTTAAGAACTCTATCTAGCTCTCTCTTGAAAGCATCCAGAGAACCAGCCTCCACCGCCCTCTGAGGCAGCGAATTCCACAGAATCACAACTCTCCGGGTGTAAAAGTTTTTCCTCAACTCCGTTCTAAATGGCCTGCCCCTTATTCTTAAACTGTAACCCCTAGTTCTGGACTCCCCCAACATCGGGAATATTTTTCCCGCATCGAGCCTGCCCAATCCCTCAAGAATTTTACATGCTTCTATAAGATCCCCTCTCATCCTTGTGAATTCCAGCGAATATAAGCCCAGTCGATCCATTCTTTCATCATGCGTGCAAACAGTGTGCAAACAGGCCCTTTGGCCCAACTTGCCCATGCTGACCAAGATACCCCACCTACATGAGTCCCACCCGTCTGCATTTCGGCCGTAAGCCTCTAAATCTTGCCTATCCCTGATCTGTCCAAATCTCATTTAAATGCTGTTGCAGTACCACATTTATCACACGTTGAGAGATATGATGTGGAAACAGGCCCTTCGGCCCACCGAGTCTGTGCTGGCCAGCGATCCTGGTACACTAGCACTAGGATAGTGTTAGTGTGCAGGGATCGCTGGTCGGTGCGGACTCGGTTGGCCAAAGAGTCTGTTTCTGCATCATATCTCTAAACTAATCTAAGCTAAACTAAAAGTTTAAGAAGGAACTGCAGATGCTGGAAAAATTGAAGGTAGACAAAAAAGCTGGAGAAACTCAGCGGGTGCGGCAGCATCTTGGGAGCGAAGGAATAGGTGACGTTTCGGGTCGAGACCCTTATTCGAAGGAATAGGTGACGTTTCGGGTCGAGACCCTTCAAAGGAATAGGTGACGTTTCGGGTCGAGACCCTTCAAAGGAATAGGTGACTTTTCGGGTCGAGACCCTTCTTCGAAGGAATAGGTGACATTTTGGGGCGAGACCCTTCTTCGAAGAAATAGGTGATGTTTCGGGTCGAGACCCTTCTTCGAAGGGATAGGTGACTTTCCAGGTCGAAACGTCACCTATTCCTTCGAAGAAGGGTCTCGACCCGAAATGTCACCTATTCCTTCGCTCCCAAGATGCTGCCGCACCCGCTGAGTTTCTCCAGCTTTTTTGTCCACCAAAGCTAAACCCAAAACGCTCATTTCCTCCCCATTTCCCGCCACTCCATCCCACCACATCCCCATTTTGTCCCATCCCAACTTTGCTCCCTGGTCTGACGAAGGGTCTTGACCTGAAACGTCGCCCGTCCCTTCTCTCCAGAGATGTCGCCTGTCCCGCTGAGTTGCTCCAGCTTCTAGTGTCGATCTCCTGCATTTTCATCGTTTCCCCCCCCCTCTCTTTTTCCGCCATTCTTTCATTCCCTCCCGCCCTCATTCTCCCCCTCCCTCCCTCCCTCCCTTCTTTCTTCTCATTGTCAGTCCTCCGCCGCTGCTCCCTTATCTTTTTTTCTTCTTTTGTCTTTCTCCCCCCCTTTTATTTTATCTTCTGTTCTTCCGCCACCTCCCCCACCCCCCCCCTTTTTTTCTCCCTCTTCTTTTCTGTCTCTCTTCATCTTTTCTCTCGCCTTCGCATGTCATTAAGTTAATGACTCTCTGCGACCAGCGCTTAACCCCGGGAGACAAAGGTTTAATATTTCCCTTGGAGAGATCTGATGCTCGGCGCACATTCTCGCTCCTGCGATGATGGATCATCAGTGGCTTTTGATCAGCCCCATTCAGGAAGAATAGAAAATGGAGTGTGTTTACTTAACCCGCTAATGTGATGCATTTAATGTTCAGCTGGCTCGCTTGACAACAGCTGATTGATGTACACATCCCTTTATCTAAACCCAGGGCCACACTGTTTTGGCGAGATAAAAAAGTACCCCATAAATCTTTGTAATGGGAGCAGTCAAAAGGCTCACCCATCATGGGGCTGATGCATGCTTGTCAACCCTCTCCCCCACCCCGTCCTGTCCCCCCCCCCCTCCCATCCCCATCCCCCCTCCATCGTTCCCACCAGAATGGGACCTAACTCCTCTCGTTGTCTTTCTGCTTTCATTAAAAAAAAAAGCAAACACAGCCCCCGGCTTGGCAGGGAACCACGCAAAAAGACGTCCAAAATGGCAGGCAGTCCCCCAGTCGGCAACGGAGGAAGGAGCGAGATGGTGAATCCGTGGAATTCTTTGCCACAGAAGGATACGGCAGAGATAGATAGATTCTTGTTTCAGAAGGAACTGCAGATGCTGGAAAATCGAAGGTAGGCAAAAATGCTGGAAAAACTCAGCGGGTGCGGCAGCATCTGTGGAGCGAAGGAAATAGGCAACGTTTCGGGTCGAAGAAGGGTTTCAGCCCGAAACATTGTCTATTTCCTTCGCTCCATAGATGCTGCTGCTCCCGCTGAGTTTCTCCAGCACTTTTGTCTACCTTAGATAGATTCTTGATTAGTTCGGGTGTCAGAGGCTATGGGGAGAAGTGAGCAGAATGGGGTTGGGGCGGAGGGATAGATCAGCCATGATTGAGCAGCGGAGTAGACTTGATGGGCCGAATGGCCTCATTCTGCTCCTTTCACTTATGATAGACGCAAAAAGCTGGAGTAACTCAGCGGGACGGGCTGCATCTGTGGAGAGAAGGAACGGATGGCGTTTCGGATCGAGACTCCGTCACCCATTCCTTCTCTCCAGAGATGCTGCCCGTCCCGCTGAGTTACTCTAGCTTTTTGTGTCAGTTTAAACCAGCATCTGCAGTTCCTTCCTACACCCATCACTTACTTATGACTAGGCTAAATATGTCGAAACAAGGAAGTGCAGATGCAGGTTTACAAAAGAAAAGGCACAAAGTGCTGGAGTAACTCAGCGGGTCATGCCGCATCTCTGGAGATGACGGGTCCCAATCAAAAACGTCACCTATACATGTTCTCCAGAGATTCTGCCTGACCTGCTGCAGTACTCCATATTACATGGAGCCTGGTGAATGTGGATTGGTGATGTTTTGGGTTGGGACCCTTCTACAGACTGATTGTGGGGATGAGGAAATTGGGGGGGGGGGGGGGGGGGGGGGTGGGGATTGGTGTGCGGTGGGTGGAGGGGAGAAGAAAGCTTGGAAAGAGGTGGGGCAAAGATTGGCAGAGGAGACACAAAGATCGACCTCAAAATGCCGCAGTAACTCAGCGGGTCAGGCAGCAACTCTGGAGAAAAGAAATAAGTTCATACGTTCTAGGAGCACAAATAGGCCATTCGGCCCATCAAGTCTACTCCACCTGTTCTGGAATAGGTGAGTCAAGGCCCCAGGCGGTGGAGGGGCTCAACCCAAGCCGGCTGCCCGCCCCTTTTCCAGGGTTACGTCCATGCCCGGGTGGGGTTAGAGAGGGTCTACACCCTATCTACGGGCACCCTGGGGGAGTTCCGGGACCGCTGGTTGCTGAATGCATCCTCAATAAGGATTGTAACACAGTTGTACTGTAGTTTATTATGGATATATGTTTGTCTTGTATTATGGTGGTGGGTTCTGGCTTGTTTTATTGGAGTGTAAATATTATTTTTTTTAAATTGAATACATTTTTTGAAAAAATTAAAATAAAATAAAATAAATCTACACCTCACGCTGCCTTGGCAAGGCCAACAACATAATCAAGGACGAGTCGCAACCCGGCCACTCCCTCTTACATATAGAAACATAGCAATTAGGTGCAGGAGTAGGCCATTCGGCCCTTCGAGCATGCACCGCCATTCAATATGATCACGGCTGATCATCCAACTCAGTATCCCGTACCTGCCTTCTCTCCATACCCTCTGATCCCCTTAGCCACAAGGGCCACATCTAACTCCCTCTTAAATATAGCCAATGAACTGGCCTCAACCACCCTCTGTGGCAGAGAGTTCCAGAGACCCACCACTCTCTGTGTGAAAAAAGTCCTTCTCATCTCGGTACTAAAGGATTTCCCCCTTATCCTTAAGCTGTGACGCCTTGTCCTGGATCTCCCCAACATCGGGAACAATCTTCCTGCATCTAGCCTGTCCAACCCCTTAAGAATTTTGTACGTTTCTATAAGATTCCCTCTCAATCTCCTAAATTCTAGAGAGTATAAACCAAGTCTATCCAGTCTTTCTTCATAAGACAGTCCTGACATCCCAGGAATCAGTCTGGTGAACCTTCTCTGCACTCCCTCTATGGCAAAAATGTCCTTCCTCAGATTTGGAGGCCAGAACTGTACGCAATACTCCAGGTGTGGTCTCACCAAGATCCTATACAACTGAAGTAGAACCTCCCTGCTCCTATACTCAAATCCTTTTGCTATGAAAGCTAACATACCATTCGCTTTCTTCACTGCCTGCTGCACCTGCATGCCTACTTTCAATGACTGGTGTACCATGACACCCAGGTCGCGCTGCATCTCCCCTTTTCCCAATCGACCACCATTTAGATAATAGCCTGCTTTCCTGTTTTTGCCACCAAAGTGGATAACCACACATTTATTCACATTATACTGCATCTGCCAAACACTTGCCCACTCACCCAGCCTATCCAAGTCACCTTGCAGTCTCCTAGCATCCTCCTCACAGCTAACACTGCCCCCCAGCTTAGTGTCATCCGCAAACTTGGAGATATTGCCCTCAATTCACTCATCCAGATCATTAATGTATATGCTCCCCTCTCCTTACAGGCAAGAGGTACAGAAGTGTGAAAACGCACACATCCAGAGTCAGGGACAGTTTCTTCCCAGCTGTTATCAGGCAACTGAACCATCGTATCACCAACTGAAGACCCGAAACGTCACCCATTCCTTCTCTCCAGAGATGCTGCCTGTCCCGCTGAGTTACTCCAGCATTGTGTGTCTATCTTCTAAACTAGACTAATTCTGTTACTTCAAATCTTTGACCTCTCATAGAGACAAAAGGGCTTGTCCTACTTGGACAGGTCATTTGCACGTCAGACGGTGCGCAAAGATTTTGTACATCCCCAAATCCTGGGGCGCCACGCGCGACTGCGCGTCACTGCCTACGTCACCACGCACCATACGTGCGTCGTGATACGTAAATGACTCGCAAATGACGCCCAAGTGGGACAGGCCCCATAGGGTCAAATAACATGGAAACTATGGGCCCAATTCCTGCATGCTGAACAAGGGCCTTCATTGACTAGTCCCAGTGACTCACATTTATCCTCTATAACTTTAAACCTTTCCTATGCATCTCTATATCTGTTTGAATGTCTTTTCAACATTGTAATTTTGCCCACCGCTACCACCTCCTCTCAGCAAAGGAAAGTAGGTCCTTCTTATTTATTCCACTCAGGCATGTTATAAATGTAATACATCTCAATCATGTCTCCGCTCCGTCTGGCCTGTCCCAGGAGAGACGGGCCCCAGCCTCTCCAATCCTTGCCCGAGCCATGGGGTTCCCAATCCTCGTTAATCTCCACTGCTCCCTCTCGAGTGCAATCACAATATCACCGGTAACGCAACCACCTGAGCGGCGTACAGGGGCCTGGCCAAGCTGGCCATCCGCCAGTCACGGCACCAGGCGGTGGAGGGCTTTACCCGAGCCGGCTGCTTGCCCCTTTTCCGGGGTTACGTCCATGCCCGGGTGCGGTTAGAAAGGGAGTACGCCCTGTCCACGGGCGCCCTGGGGGAGTTCCGGGACCGCTGGGCTCCGCAGCGATGTGTTGAATGCATCCTCAATAAGGATTGTAACATCGTTGCATTGTAGTTTATTATGGATATATGTTTGTATTGTATTATGGTGGCTTGTTTTATTGGAGTGTAAATATTATTTTTTAATAATTGAATAAATTGTTTGATTAAAAAAAAGAGCTGCGTGCATGACCCGAGCTGCGGTCTGACCGGTGCTATTCACAATTCCACGCTCGCTGCCGTCTGAAGAAGGGTGCAGCGTTGAAACAGGCCCTTCAGCCCTCCAAGCCCATGCCGACCATTAAGCACCTGTAAACACTAAATACTACCCTTCCATCAGTACTACCCCTGGGGCGGAAGATTGCAACCTTCACGTGGTCCGCCCTGTTTCGACTAATGCAATCAACTCGACGCGCACAAACGGAAGATCAAATAGAACAAGTTGTCCAACAACTTTAGGCCGTGCACACCACACAAAAGAAGAAGTACTACCCCTCCCTCAGTCCTACCCCTCCATCAGTACTACCCCTCCATCAGTACTACCCCTCCATCAGTACTACCCCTCCCTCAGTACTACCCCTCCCTCAGTCCTACCCCTCCATCAGTACTACCCCTCCCTCAGTCCTACCCCTCCATCAGTACTACCCCTCCCTCAGTCCTACCCCTCCATCAGTACTACCCCTCCCTCAGTACTACCCCTCCATCAGTACTACCCCTCCATCAGTACTACCCCTCCATCAGTACTACCCCTCCCTCAGTACTACCCCTCCATCAGTACTACCCCTCCATCAGTACTACCCCTCCATGAGTACTACCCCTCCATCAGTACTACCCCTCCATCAGTACTACCCCTCCCTCAGTACTACCCCTCCATGAGTACTACCCCTCCATCAGTACTACCCCTCCATCAGTACTACCCCTCCATCAGTACTACTCCTCTGTCAGTACTACCCCTCCATGAGTACTACCCCTCCCTCAGTACTACCCCTCCCTCAGTACTACCCCTCCATCAGTACTACCCCTCCATGAGTACTACCCCTCCCTCAGTACTACCCCTCCATCAGTACTACCCCTCCATCAGTACTACCCCTCCATGAGTACTACCCCTCCATCAGTACTACCCCTCCATCAGTACTACCCCTCCATCAGTACTACCCCTCAATGAGTACTACCCCTCCATCAGTAATATCCCTACCTCAGTACTACCCCTCCCTCAGTACTACCTGTCCATTAGTACTACCCCTCCATCAGTACTACCCCTCCCTCAGTACTACCATGTAATGAGTCGAGTCAAACACACATCAAGATACAACACATGTTTATTAAAGTCCACTTACAGCGTCGGTCTGCAGGACATTACAGTAACCAGCAGCTACTCGTACTGAATGGTGAAGGCAAGCTCTTGGTAATATGAATCGCGTATTAGGCGGAGCAAGTACTAACAAGCACTACAAATGTTTAGTAGGAAATAACCAATCTCCATCTTTCCTTGTAGAAACAAAAGAAAGCGTAGATACATGGGAACATGGCGGCCAAACAATATAGGAACTGGAACGTTAATAACGTATATGGAGAAGTTTAGATAGTTACACAAAATCACCGTATCTAATGGGTGGCCGCCTGACCCGTCCGGCATGCGTGCGGTACAATTCCGCTGTTCCTCCTTTCACCGGAGAAGTTACCGGGGAGGGAACGGGGGATGTGACCGGAGATCCGCTGGGTCCAGGTGGTGAAGGAGGCGAGTTGGGTGCTGAACGCCGTGGGGGGACACAGTCTCTGAATGTGGAGCGGGAGGGTATACAAAGCACGAGACCTCTGGATGTGGAGTCGCAGGACGCGGTTCCTTCATTGGAAGGAGATGGTGACGGTTGCGTCTGTAAATGGCCCCATCCGCGCTAAAGGGCCTGTCCCACCACCATGCAACTCTATGCGATGAGCGCGACCTAACGTGGTCGCTTGAGCCGTCCGGCGTTGCGGGGCCGGTCCCACTTCGATCGCCGGAGCCGTGCGGAATTGTGCGGAGTTCGTTCCGACAGTGCGCGGGGCTCCGAAAAACTGACTATGTTCAAAATTTCCGCGCGGCAACGGCTTATCGGCTCGCAGTCGCCTCGACGCATTACACACCGCCCCGACATCGTGCCTCCGTGACCCTCTATGTGTGTGGCTCCGTGGCCCTGTGTGTGTGTGCCTCTGTGCCCCTCTCTGTGTGCCCCTCTCTGTCCTGGCGAACTTACCTTAGGCTTCGCTCCAAGTTCGCCTCACTTTGCGCCACGTTGCGCCACTCACCCGACCTCCGCGCGGCCCCCGCTTCTAGTTTGATCACGCTCATCGCATAGAGTTGCATGCTTGTAGGACAGACCCTTAACCAGGTAGGAGCGTGGTTCTTTGGCAGGGCTGTGGATGTGACCCAGACGGCCGTAGCCCTTGTTGGTCTGGAGGCGAACCACCTGTCCACGAGTGAGAGGTTTAAGTGGCTTACTGGATTTGTCGATAAAACGTTTTTGTGCATCGCGCTTGAATTGTAGTTTGTGTTGGACCGCAGATGGAGAACGAACTTGTGGCTGCAAAAGCTGCTGGGACACAGGCAGGGGAGCACGGGTTTGGCGAGACATCAGTCGTGGGCTGAGGATCTCTTGCAATGTCCCTTAAATTGAGCAAGTCTAGGTAGACGTACAATTTTGCAAGATATGACCGCTCCATTAGTTGTTTTGTGCTTCGGTGAGCTCGTTCGCCGAGTCCGTTGAAACTCAGGGCTGCTGGTGATATGTCGAAAGTCCCATCATTTTGCAAAGGTTTTGAAAAGCTGGCTTGTGAACTGACTGCCGTTGTCGGACAGAAGATGGCAGGGGAGTCTTGCGCGGAGACATGGCGCTGCAACTTCTCGATAACCGCTTTAGATGTAATGGTTTGGAGTAGATCGATGTCAAACCAGCCTGAATAAGAGTCGACAAGAACCAGATAGTGCTTCCCATGCCATTCGAATATATCGGTGGCTAACGGGGACCATGGTAGAAGAGGAACCGGGTGCGGCAGTAAGGGCTGCTTCTGCTGGCGTGGTGTCAGGCTTCTGCAGACGGCGCAGACTTCAGTTTTGTCACGTATGTACTTGGTCATACCTGGCCAGTAAAACATGCTCTGTGCCCGTTGTAAGGTTGTCTCCACGCCGGGGTGGCCCCTGTGGACGCCGTTGAAGTACTTGTCCCGGAGGACAGCTGGGACAACTGCCTTGTGACTCTTGATAACGCGTTAGCGATGTGCATATCTTTGCCTTTTTTATAGACTATGGTGAAATCAAACCGCTGCAGCTGCACCATCATCCGTTGCAGGCGGGACGGAGCAGCGTGAATGGGTTTATTCAAAATAGGGACCCAGCGGTTGAAGTTCTGGTCTCCGATTGGAGGCGTGGGTTCGAATCCCACTTCTGACACCATGTAATGAGTCGAGTCAAACACACATCAAGATACAACACATGTTTATTAAAGTCCACTTACAGCGTCGGTCTGCAGGACATTACAGTAACCAGCAGCTACTCATACTGAATGGTGTAGGCAAGCTCTTGGTAATATGGATCGCGTATTAGGCGGAGCATCTACTGACAATCACAATAATTGGTTAATAGGAAATAATGAATCTACACTACCCCTCCCTCAGTCTTACTCCTCCCTCAGTACTACCCCTCCCTCAGTACTACCCCTCCCTCAGTACTACCCCTCCCTCAGTACTACCCCTCCCTCAGTACTACCCCTCCCTCAGTACTACCCCTTCCTCAGTACTACCCCTCCCTCAGTACTACCCCTCCCTCAGTACTACCCCTCCATCAGTACTACCCCTTCCTCAGTACTACCCCTCCCTCAGTACTACCCCTCCCTCAGTACTAACCC
>OY740819.1:13862321-13894821 GCA_963514005.1 Raja brachyura | reverse complement strand
AGCTCGGGGACTCTCTTATAGATGGAAGGAGCCTCAACGCACAGGGGAGGCAGGTAATTAATGACTGCGTATCACTACAGGTGAGCAAAGCATCAATAACCGCCCAAATTTGGAGTTTTATCTGCCCTACATTTAAAAATTAGGCTGCAGTATCTGTGACACTGCTGACTGAGGCGATACAATGGAGATAGACACAGCCACAGAGTGATACAGCGTTGAAACTTGGGCCCTACGGCCTGTCTTGCCCACGTCGGCCAACATGTCCCATCTACACAGTCCCGCCTGCCCACGTTTGGCCCATGTCCCTCCAAACCTGTCCAATCCATGTGCCTGTCTAAATATTTCTTAAATGTTGCGATAGTCCCAGCCTCAACTACCTCCTCTGGCAGCTCGTTCCATACACCCACCACCCGTTGTGTGAAAAGTTACCCCGCAGATTCCTATTAAATCTTTTCCCCTTCACCTTAAATCTATGTCCTCTGGTCCTCGATTCACCTACTCTGGGCAAGAGACTCTGTGCATTTACCCGATCTATTCCTTTCATGATTTTTTACACCTCAATGAGATCATCCCTCATCCTCCTGCGCTTCATGTAATAGAGACCCAGCCTGTTCAACCTTTCCCGATAGCTCAGACCCCCTAGTCCTGGCAACATCCTTGTAAATCTTCTCTGTACCCTTTTCAGCTTGCTAACATCGTTCCTATAATACGGTGCCCAGAACTGAACACAATACTCTAAATGCGGCCTCACCAACGTCTTATAGAACTGCAAGATGACCTCCCAACTTCTGACCCCAATTCTCTGATTGGTGAAGGCCAATGTGCCAAAAGCCTTTTTGACCATCTTATCTACCTGCGACTCCACTTTCAAGGAACCGTGCACCTGTACTCCTAGATCCCTCTGCTCCACAACACCACCCAGAGCCCAGTAGGTCCTGCCCTCTTGCCCGGGAATGTACAAACTCCGTACGGACAAGCCCCCATGGTCAGGATGGACCCAAAATGCCTTCCGAAAAGTCAGTTGGGAATGAGAACCAATTGATATCTATGTCAATGACGTGGATGAGAACGTTAATGGCAAGGGTAGCAAGTTTGCAGATGACACAAAAGTAGGTGTTGGTGTAAATGGTGAAGATAGTTGTCAAAGATTGCAGCAAGATCTTGATCGTTGGGCAGGTGGGCTGAGGAATGGTTGATGGAATTTAACACTGAGAAATGTGAGGTGTTGCATTTTGGATGCACTAACATGGGCAGGACCCACACAGTGAATGGTCGGCCTCTGGGTAGTGTTGTAGAGCAGAGCGATCTAGGAGTACAGGTGCATAGTTCATTGAAAGTGGCGTCACAGATGGATAGGATGATCAAAAAGGCTTTAGGTACATTGGCCTTCATCAGTCAGAGTAATGAGTATAGAGGTTGCAGTTGTATAAGACGTTGGTGAGGCCACATTTAGAGCATTGTGTTCAGTTCTGGGCACCATGTTATAGGAAAGATGTTGTCAAGCTGGAAATGGTACAGAGAAGATTTACAAGGATGTTGCCAAGACTAGAGGGTGTGAGCTATAGGGAGAGGTTGAGCAGGCTGGGTCTCTATTCCATGGAGCGCAGGAGGATGAGGGGAGATCTTATAGAGGTGTATAAAATCATGAAAGGAATAGATCGGGTAGACGCACAATCTTTTGATCATCAGTAGGATAATCGAGACCCAGAGTACAAAGGTTTAAGGTGAAGGGGAAAGATTTAATAGGAATCTAAGGGGTAACGTTTTCACACAAAGGGTGGTGGGTGTATGGAACGCGCTGCCAGAGGAGGTAGTTGAGGCAGGGACTATTGCAACGTTTAAGAAGCAGTTAGACAGGTAAATGGATAGGACAGGTTTGGAGCGATATGGACCAAACGCAGGCAGGTGGGACTAGTGTAGCTGGGACATGTAGGCCAGTGTGGGCAAGTTGGGCCGAAGGGCCTGTTTCCACACTGTATCACTCTATGACTCCATGGTAACTTTGCCAGCATCGTCCACATTCCCAGTCCACGTTCTGGTCCGCGTTTGTATCCCCGATGGCTCACTGTGGGCAGTCCAGACAGAGGTGGCACAATAGTTGGCTCTGCCTCCATTAGCTTCACCAGTCTTGAATTCTCGGTAAATCTTCGACACGATTAAGGACGGCGCGGTGGTGGAGTCGCTGCCTGACTGCACTTGCCGCGCCAGAGACCCGGGGTTCGAGTCCGACTACAGCTGCTGTCTGCACGGAGTGTGTACGTTCTCCCCGTGACCTGCGTGTGTTTTTAGCGCTCGTAGTCATGACAGATGTCAGGGGTTATGGGGAGAAGGCAGGAGCATGGGGTTAGGAGGGAGAGATAGATCAGCCAATGATTGAATGGCGGAGTAGACTTGATGGGCCGAATGGTCTCATTCTACTCCAGTCACCTTATGACCTGTCACTTATGACCTTATAACCCTATGACATCGACATTACTGTGCCTATACCCCACGCCCCCAGCCTCAACCACCCTCTCCCTGCAATGACTGCCTACGATACCAGAGAATAGAATTAATGGCTGCCCCCTGACCCAAGGACCCCGACAGTCCTTTCAGGTGAGGCAGAAGTCCACTTGCACCTCCTCCAACCTCATCTACTGCATCCGTTGTTCAAGATGGGGACTCTTATACATCGGCGAGACCAAACGCAGACTGGGCGATCGTTTCCCGGAACACCTTCGCTCAGCCCGCCTGGACCAACCTGATCTCCCGGTTGCCGGACGCTTTAATTCTCCTTCCCATTCCCACACAGACCTTTCTGTCCTCGGTCTCCTCCATTGTCAGAGTGAGGCTAAACGCAAATCGGAGGAGCAGCATCTCATATTTCGTTTGGGCAGCTTACAGCCCAGTGGTATGAACATTGATTTCTCTCACTTCAGGTAGCACCGGCATTCCCTCTCTCTCTATCCCTCCCCCACCCAAGTCGCACCAGCTTCTCATTTTCACCCAACAAACAGCTAACAATGGCCTGTTTCATAGAAACATAGAAACATAGAAAATAGGTGCAGGAGTAGGCCATTCGGCCCTTCGAGCCTGCACCGCCATTCAATGTGATCATGGCTGATCATCCAACTCAGTATCCCGTACCTGCCTTCTCTCCATACCCCCTGATCCCTTTAGCCACAAGTGCCACATCTAACGCCCTCTTAAATATAGCCAATGAACTGGCCTCAACCACCTTCTGTGGCAGAGAATTCCAGAGACTCACCACTCTCTGTGTTTCCTTTATCATCGTTACTTTTTTGCATATCTTTCATTCATTGTTCTTTATCTCTCCACATCACCGTCTATATCTCTCATTTCCCTTATCCCTAACCGGTCTGAAGAAGGGTCTCGACCCGAAACGTCGCCTATTCCTTCTCTCCAGAGATGCTGCCTGTCCCGCTGAGTTACTCCAGTGTTTTGTGTCTATCCCTGATCACTCACACTGTCTGACTGCAATCTCAGTCCCAGCCCAGCGGGTGACTTTGGAAAATATTTATAATCACAGCCTCTAACATCACTAGACTTTCATCACGGAATTTGCGGTGATGTGACCACTACAAGAGAGATTAGGATCATCGAGACTTTCTAAAGCATCTGTTGAGCAATTTATTTGTGGATCATCAGAGCTGCTCTCTGCCTCTACGATGCTTGAACGAGAGCAGGGGGCACAGAGTCCCTGGTGTGGTAACTAGCTCCTCAGATTTCACATCTGAATTCATTAAGTCGCAATGTTTAGTTTAGAGATACAGCGCGGAAACAGGCCCTTTGGCCCACCGAGTCCGCGCCGACCAGCGATCCCCGCACACTATCACTACCCTACACACACTAGGCACAATTTACATTTACACCAAGCCAATTTACCTACAAACCTGTACGTCTTTGGAGTGTGGGAGGAAACCTGAGCACCGGGAGAAAACTCACGCAGTTCACGGGGAGAACGTACAAACTCCATGCAGACAGCACCCGGAGTCTCCCGGAGCTCCCTTTAAGGATAAGGGGGAAGTTTTAAGGAAAAAGGGCCTGTGCGGAGTTCATCCCGACATCGCGCGGGGCTCCGAAAAACTGACTATGTTCAAAAATTCCGCGCGGCAACGGCTTGTCGGCTCGCAGTCGCCTCAACGCATTACACACCGCCTCGATGTCGTGCGTCCGTGACCCTCTCTGTAGGTGCCTCCGTGACCCTCTGTGTGTGTGGCTCCGTGGCCCTCTGTGTGTGTGCCTCTGTGCCCCTCTCTGTGTGCCCCTCTCTGTCCTGGCGAACTTACCTTAGACTTCGCTCCAAGTTCGCCTCACTTTGCGCCGCATTGCGCCACTCACCCGACCTCTGCGCGGCCCTTGCTGTCGGTTTGGTCGCGCTTGCCGCATGCAGGCGCATGCTGGTGGGAACGGCCCTGTACAGGGGATCACCCGACCTCCGCGCGGCCCCCGCTTCTAGTTTGATCGCGCTCATCGCATGGAGTCAGATGCTGGTAGGACAGGCCCTTTAGGGGGAAGTCTTTTAGGACCGAGATGAGAAGGACTTTTTTCACACAGAGAGTGGTGAGTCTGTGGAATTCTCTGCCACGGAAGGTAGTTGAGGCCAGTTCATTGGCTATATTTAAGAGGGAGTTAGATGTGGCCCTTGTGGCTAAAGGGATCAGGGGGTATGGAGAGAAGGCAGGTATGGGATACTGAGTTGGATGATCAGCCATGATCATTTTGAATGGCGGTGCAGGCTCGAAGGGCCGAATGGCCTACTCATGCACCTATTTTCTATGATTCTATGAGTCGGGATCGAACCCGGGTCTCTGGCGCTGTGAGGCAGCAACTCTACCGCTGCACCACCATGCAGTTCTTTACTCAAAAAAAACACTCGGAAAAGATATCAGAGTCTTTATTCCTTGGAACGCAGGAGGATGAGGGGTGATCTTACAAAGTGTTTGATACATAAGGGGACCAGATAGGGTGAATGCACAGTCTTTTACCCAGGGTAGGGGAATCAAGAACCCGAGGACACATACGTTTAAGGTGAGGGGGGGGGGAACCTGTGGGGCAACTTTTTTACAAAGAGGGTGATGGGTGTATGGAACGAGCTGTCAAAGGAGGTAGCTGGGGCAGGTATATTTAAAAGACATTTGGATAGGCACACATTTAAAAAAGAACTGCAGATGCTGGCAAAATCGACGGTAGATAAAAATTGAAGGTAGACAAAAATACTGTAGAAACTCAGCGGCTGAGGCAGCATCTATGGAGCGAAGGAATAGGTGACGTTACGGGTCGAGACCCAAATGTGGCACCTTATAGACCCTCAGCTTTTGCTCTGCAATTGCCCTTTGCATGGACAACATTCCTTTTTGTATCTCCTACCCATTACTTTAAACCGTTCCCTGGTCCTCAAAACATTGCCATCATTTCTCCCTCTGAACCAGTCCTAACCCTTCCCACATCCATCCAATCTCCTCTCAGCCTATAACGTCAGGAAGGACCTCAAGTCACAGCCTCAGAATTAAAGGCTTACCTTTAGAAAGGAGATGAGGAGGAATTTCTTTAGTCAGAGGGTGGTGAATCTGTGGAATTCATTGCTACAGATGACAGTGGAGGCCAAGTCAATGGGTATTTTTAAGGTGGAGATTGATAGTTCTTGAGGGTTATGGGGAGAAGGCAGGAGAATGGGGTTGAGAGGGAGAGATAGATCAGCCATGATGGAATGGAGGAGTAGACTCGATGGGCTGAAGGGCCTAATTCTGCACCGATCACTTATGAACTCATGAGAGGAAAAGTTAGATCAGCCATGATTGAATGGCAAAGTGGACTCGATGGGCCGAATGGCCTAATTCTGCTCCTGTGAGCTTGTGAACTTGTGAGCGACCTGGATTTGATCCCTGGCTCAGGATTCACAGAGATCTGGCTCAGGCAGTGAACCCTGTCTCTTCGAACCCTTTAGGCCCAAGAAAGCAGGAGTCCACACTCCAAACTCTCTTTTTGGGGATTTGTTTCGACTGTTTTCTCAATTTCACCTCATGTTTGCCACCCGATGCTGACCTCCTCCTTTACATAAACTTAAAACACCAGCGCTGAGGAAAGAACGTCTGCAAATAAATCAGTGTCACTTTTCCCCCAGCCTTGCCTCTGCGTCGGAGCACAATGCCTTATTAATCAACTTCAGGTGAAACCACCAGAGGACTGGGTTCCTCCTTGTTTGCAGAGCAGCAGATGGTGGAGAAGTGTGGAACCGTGCCCTGCTTTTGGGATCTAAACCGCACGTTCACGGCCCAGGAATCCACTGAGGCTCCGGATCGGGCCTATCGCCTAGCAACCTAGAGTGAGGCTCCGTTCCCCCGATTGAAGGAGGCCCAGGGTACAAATAAAGGGGCCACTGCTGGAATAGAACAGGTCGGAACCGCGATATGTTAAACGCTTAAGGTAGACACAAAATGCTGGTAACTCAGCGGGACAGGCAGCATCTCTGGAGAGAAGGAATGGGTGATGTTTCGGGTCCAGACCCTTCTTCAGACTGAGGGTCAGGGGGGAGGGGAGCAGAGAGATAAAGACGGTGATAGAGAGATATATAGAACAACTGAATGAAAGGTATGCTCTACGTAAGTCCTGCCATCCCAGGAATTAACCTGGTGAACCTATACTGCACTCCCTCAATAGCAAGAATGTCCTTTCTCAAATTAGGAGACCAAAACTGCACACAATACTCCAGGTGTGGTCTCACCAAGGCCCTATACAACTGCAGTAAGACCTCCTTGCTCCTGTACTCAAATCCTCTTGCAATGAAGGCCAACATGCCATTAGCTTTCTTCACTGCCTGCTGTACCTGCATGTTTACTTGCAGTGACTGATGTACAAGGACACCCAGGTCTCGTTGCACCTCCCCTTTCCCTAATCTGACACTATTCAGATAATAATCTGCCTTCCTGTTCCTGTCACCAAAGTGGATAACCTCACATGTATCCACATTATACTGCACCTGCCCAATCACCCAACCTATCCAAGTCACCCTGCAGCCTCATAGCATCCTCCTCGCAGCTCACACTGCCACCCAGCTTAAATGTGACATCCAAAAACTTGGAGATGTCACGTTTAATTCCTCCTTCTAAATCGTTAATATATATTGTAAATAACTGGGGTCCCAATCATCGAGACACATAGCACGGAAACAGGATCTTTGGCCCAGATTGTCTGAAGAAGGGCGGTGAATCTGTGGAATTCTTTGCCACAGAAGGCAGTGGAGGCCAAGTCAATGGATTAATTTAAAGCAGAGATCGATAGATACTTGATTAGTACGGTTGTTAGGGGTAATGGGGAGAAGGCTGGAGAATGGGGTTAGGAGGGAGAGATAGATCCGGCATGATTGAATGGCGGAGTAGCTTGATGGGCCGAATGGCCTAATTCTGCTCCTATCACTTATGACCTTATGACCTTCATGGAAACATCCTCTCCACATCCACACTATCCAGGCCTTTCACTATTCGGTAAATTTCTATGAGGACCACCGCATTTTCCCTGCCAGATGTCCTTAGAGGTGTCGAGGGTTTTCTGTATCTAAGTGTGTATGTATAGTGTAGGAAGGAACTGCAGATGCTGGTTTAAACCCGAAAACAGACACAAAGAGCTGGAATAACTCAATGGATCAGACAGCATCTCCGGAGAGAAGGAATAGGTGACCTCTTGGGTCGAGACCCAAAACGTCACCTATTCCTTTTCTCCAGAGATGATGTCTGACCCGCTGAGTTACTATAGCTCTTGTTGTCCATTTCTCCATATGTCTTGTGATGCCTGTACTGAACTGTCTACAAAACTGAATTTCACTGTACCTCGGTGCATGTGATAAATAAACTAAGGTACCATAGGACCAAGATGAGAAGGACTTTTTTCACACAGAGAGTGGTGGGTCTCTGGAACTCTCTGCCACAGAGGGTAGTTGAGGCCAGTTCATTGGCTATATTTAAGAGGGAGTTAGATGTGGCCCTTGTGGCTAAGGGGATCAGAGGGTATGGAGAGAAAGCAGGTACGGGATACTGACTTGGATGATCAGCCATGATCATATTGAATGGCGGTGCAGGCTTGAAGGGCCGAATGGCCTGCACCTAATTTCTATGTTTCTATACACCTCCGCTCAGTTCTCAATAACCAACCTGATCTCCCGGTGGCTCAGCACTTCAACACTGCCTCCCATTCGGAATCCGACCTTTCTGTCCTGGGCCTCCTCCATGGCCAGAGTGAGTCCCACCGCAAATTGGAGGAGCAGCACCTCATATTCCACTTGGGTTGTTTACGTCCCAGCGGTACGAACATTGACTTCTCCAATTTCAGGTAGTCCCTGCTTCCTCCCTCCTTCCCCTCCCCTTCCCAGCTCTCCCACAGCCCACTGTCTCCGCCTCTTCCTTTCTTCTTCCCACCCCCGACACGGGTCTGAAGAAGGGTCTCGACCCGAAACGTCACCTATTCCTTCACTCCATAGATGCTGCCTCACCCGCTGAGTCTCTCCAGCATTTTTGTCTACCTCCGATTTTTCCAGCATCTGCAGTTCCTTCTTAAACCTACCGTATCCGAACGTCAGTGTGAAGTGCAAGGAATGATGCTCCTTCTCCTTAACAAGATCGATGGTTTACCTTCCCCCCACGCTCGAGACAGTGTCAGTCCATTCATTTCCCTGCAACCCCCCCCCCCCCCCTCCATACTGCGGCTCTCCGATTCTGCCCCCACCCACCCACACAGCCCACATCCCCCCTTCCACTGCTTTTCACTCTATCGCCCGGGCTGCGTAAGTGGTTAAGGTTGATCTCGCATTTTGAAACGAGGAGTCTTATGCAAGATTATCATCAGCATATGGCCAAGGCTCCATGGTCATCCATCACTGTCAGTCACACTATCCGAGTCGCTGACGCGGCACTTTGAAGAGCGGGGAGCGCAGATACCAGCTGAATATGCATGATCGTGCTGGAAGGCGCAGCCTCCGTCCCTCCCCGCGCTGCTCCTTATGCTTTGGGATGGAAATCCAGATCAATTTAAGAATAAGGGGCGAGCCATTTAGAACAGAGACGAGCAAACACTTTTTCTCACAGAGAGTCAGTGGTGAGTCTGTGGAATTCTCTGCCTCAGAGGGCAGTCGGTGGAGGCCGGTTCTCTGGATGCTTTCAAGAGAGAGCTAGATAGGGCTCTTAAAGATAGCGGAGTCAGGGGATATGGGGAGAAGGCAGGAACGGGGTACTGATTGGGGATTACACAAAAAGCTGGAGAAACTCAGCGGGTGCAGCAGCATCTAAGGAGCAAAGGAGATAGGCGACGTTTCGGGTCGAGACCCTTCTTGGTTTCGGCCCGAAACGTCGCCTATCTCCTTCGCTCCTTAGATGCTGCTGCACCCGCTGAGTTTCTCCAGCTTTTTGTGTAACCCTCGATTCTCCAGCATCTGCAGTTCCTTCTTTAATACTGATTGGGGATGATCAGCCATGATCACATTGAATGGCGGTGCTGGCTGGAAGGGCCAAATGGCCTCCTCCTGCACCTATTGTCTATTGTCTATCCCAAAGACGTGCAGGTTTGTAGGTTAATTTATCTGTAAATGATTGTCTGTTGTCTATTGTCTCATTTTAGTTTAAGAAGATGTGTGAGAAGGAACTGCATATACTGGTTTAAACCAAGGATAGACACACAAAGCTGGAGTAACTCAGCGGGACAGGCAGCATCTCTGGAGAGAAGGAATGGAGGGTCTCGACCCGAAACGTCACCTATTCCTTCTCTCCAGAGATGCTACCTGTCCCGCTGAGTTACTCCAGGATTTTGTGTCTATCTTCAATTTTAGTCTAGGTTAGTTTAGAGATACAGTGGGGAAACAGGCCCTTCGGCCCACTGAGTCTGCGTCGACCAGCGATCCCCGCACACTAACACTGTCCTGCACACACTAGGGACAGTTTACAATTTTTACCGAAGCTAATTAACCTACAAACCTGTACGTCTTTGGAGTGTGGGAGGAAACTGAAGATCTTGGAGAAAACCCACGCAGGTCAGGGGGTGAACATGCAAACTCCGTACAGACAGCACCCGTAGTCGGGATCAAACCCGGGTCTCCGGCGTTGCAAGCTCTGTAAGGCAGCCACTCTACTGTTGAGCCACCCTCCCACCCTATCTTTCTTTTGCTTAAGATAGGCACAAAAAGCTGGAGTAACTCAGCGGGACAGGCAGCATCTCTGGAGAGAAGGAATGGATGACGTTTCGGGTCGAGACCCTTCTTCAGACCCAAGATGGCTGTTCACCACTGACCTACTGTTCATACGTTCATGAGTTTCTAAGTTATAGGAGCAGAACTTTAGGGCATCCGGCACATCAAGTGTACTCCGCCATTCAACCATGGCTGATCTATCTTTCCCTCTGCAGTCTGAAGAAGGATCTCGACCCGAAACATCACCCAATTCTTCTCTGAAGAGATGCTGCCTGTCCCACTGTGTTACTCCAGCCTTAGTCCCAGGGACGATGGGCCAAAGGGCCTGTTCTGTGTTGTACAACTCTATGGCTATAAGTTAAAATCTCTTAATCTCACCTTGAGCCTTATTTTTAGTTCAAATCATTTTTTTTCCCCATTTTTAATCAGTGTTCAGCAAAACCGGGAACCCACGGTTATTAAAAGAAATTTCACTCGAGCAATTCATCAACGTTTGGTCTCAAGAGCACAACTGAAGTAAAATCAGCGAATTTGGAATTATGGCTGAGTACAAATTACACTCTCATTCTTTCTTCGATGAAAACTTTATTTTCTTCTGTGGATGGACACTAAAAGCTGGGGTAACTCAGTGGGACAGGCAGGAGCTCTGGAGAGAAGGAATGGGTGGCGTTAGGGGTCGAGACCTTGAGAAGGGTCTCAATCCAAAACGTCGCCCATTCTTTGTAGGATTTGAGTATAGGAGCAGGGAGGTTCTACTTCAGTTGTATAGGGTCTTGGTCAGATCACACCTGGAGTATTGCGTACAGTTCTGGCCTCCAAATCTGAGGAAGGACATTATTGCCATAGAGGGAGTGCTGAGAAGGTTCACCAGACTGATTCCTGGGATGTCAGGACTGTCTTATGAAGAAAGACTGGATAGACTCGGTTTATACTCTCTAGAACTTAGGAGATTGAGAGGGGATCTTATAGAAACTTACAAAATTCTTAAGGGGTTGGCCAGGCTAGATGCAGGAAGACTGTTCCCGATGTTGGGGAGGTCCAGGACAAGGGGTCACAGCTTAAGGATAAGGGGGAAATCCTTTAGGACCGAGATGAGAAGGACTTTTTTTCACACAGAGAGTGCAGGATCTCTGGAACTCTCTGCCACAGAGGGTACTTGAGGCCAGTTCATTGGCTATATTTAAGAGGGAGTTAGATGTGGCCCTTGTGGCTAAGGGGATCAGAGGGTATGGAGAGAAGGCAGGTACGGGATACTGAGTTGGATGATCAGCCATGATCATATTGAATGGCGGTGCAGGCTCGAAGGGTCGAATGGCCTACTCCTGCACCTAATTTCTATGTTTCTATGTTTCTCTCCAGACATGCTGCCTGTCCCGCTGAGTTACCCCAGCTTTTTGTGCCTTTCTTCGGTTTAAACCAGTATCTGCAGTCCCTTCCAACACAGGAGCAAAGAAGCTTTGGCTTGGTGTCGACTGGCAACCATTTTGTTCAATGTGGGCAAATAGTAATTCAGCCCACTCTGGCTTCTGATAATCTCAGCAAACATTAGACTCATAAGAAGGTCATAAGTGATCGGAGCAGAATTAGACCATTCGGCCCATCAAGTCTACCTCCGCCATTCAATCATGGCTGATCTATCTGTCCATCCAAACCCATTCTCCTGCCTTCGCCCTAGAACCCTGGACACCCGTACTAATGATGAATATATCCACCTCTGCTGTAAGAATATCCATTGACTTGGCCTCCACAGCCGTCTGTGGCAATGAATTCCACAGATTCACCACCCTCTGATTAAAGACACTCCTCCTCATCTCCTTCCTAAAGGTACGTCCTTTTATTCTGAGGCTGTGCCCTCTGGTCTTAGACTCTCCCACTAATGGAATCGATCATGGCTGATCTATCTTTCCCTGCCAACCCTCACCTACGTAGAAACGTCTCCTATTCCTTTCCTACCAAGATGCTACCAAGTTACTCCAGCACTTTGTGTCTATTGCTACCTCTCACTTGCTAGGCTCTGTTTTGCCTCTGCCACTTTTCCAGCTTTCACCCGCTCCATCAGTCTGAAGAAGGGTCCCCACCCGAAATGTCACCTGTCCATTCCCTCCATAGATGTTCATTTCATAAGTGATATGGATAGAATTAGGCCATTTGGCCCATCACGTCTACTCCGCCTTTCAATCACGGCTGATCTATCTCTCCCTCCTCACCCCATTCTCCTGCCTTCTCCCCATAATCCCTGACACCCGTACTAATCAAGAATCTATCTATCGATCTCTGCCTTAACATTATCCATTGACTTGGCCTCCATAGCCGTCCATGGCTAAGAATTCCACAGATTCACCACCCTCTGGCTGAAGAAATTCCTCCTCATCTCCTTCCTGAAGGAACATCCATTAATTCTGAGGCTGTGACATCTGGTCCTAGACTCTCCCACTAGTGGAAACATCCTCTCCACATCCATTCTGTCCAGGCCTTTCACTATTTGGTAAGTTTCAATGAGGTTCCCCCTGATCCTTCTAAACTCCAGCGAGTACAGGCCCAGTGCCGACAAACGCTCATCATATGTTAACCCACTCATTCCTGGGATTGTTCTCGTAAACCTCCTCTGGACCCTCTCCAGAGCCGGCACATCCTTCCTCAAATATGGTGCCCAAAATTGCTCACAAATGCGGTCTGACCAGCGCCTTATAGACCCTCAACTCTATATTTCACCTGAAAACGACGAGTGACTCTTGCTTTCCCTCTCTCTCCATCCCTCTTCCTTGCCTGTTCTCTGACCACGCTGACTGTCTCCGACTCCATTTTACCTGTTTCCTTTGCTGTCACCTACTCCCAGCTACCAATGATCTCTTCTACATTGTCCTTGATCCCCATCACCTTTGTCCGATTTTCACACCTTCACCTCCTTATCTTCCCAGAAAATTCACGCAGAGAGTTGTGAATCTGTGGAATTCTCTGCCAAAGAAAGCAGTGGAGGCCAATTCACTGGATGTTTTCAAGCGAGAGTTAGATTTAGCTCTTAGGGCTAACGGAATCAAGGGATAGGGGGAGAAAACAGGAACGGGGAACTGATTTTGGATGATCAGCCATGATCATATTGAATGGCAGTGCTGGCTGGAATGGCCTTCTCCTGCACCTATTTTCCACATTTCTATGTATCTCCCTCTCTCCTGACGTCAGTCTGAAGAAGGGTCTCGACCCGAAACGTCGCCCATTCCTTCTATCCAGGGATGCTGCCTGTCCCGCTGAGTTACTCCAGCTTTTTGTGGCTTTCTTTGGTTTAAATCAGCATCTGCCGTTCCTTCCTATGCAGTTACTCCAGCACATTGTGTTCTCCGAAAGATTCCGGCATCTGCAGTTCCTTGTGCCACCCGATCCATTGTGCTGGTTGGAGGCAATGATTAGTGGCAAGAAGGTTTTGACGATGCACCTGAAGGTGCAAAGAGCAACCGGAAATGGAGGTGACAGGCAGGCAGAGCTTGCGGAGGGTCTCGACCCAAAACGTCACTCATATGGTTGTGTTTGAGGCAGTGCAGCGTAGGCTCACGAGACTGATCCCTGGGATGGCGGGACTGTCATATGAGGAAAGATTGAAATGACTAGGCTTGTATTCACTGGAGTTTAGAAGGATGAGGGGAGATCTTATAGAAACATATAAAATTATAAAAGGACTGGACAAGCTAGATGCAGGAAAAATGTCCAGAACCAGGGGGCACAGTCTTAGACTCATTTAAAACTGAGGTGAGAAAAAACGTTCCCACCCAGAGAGGTCTTTATTCTTTGGAGCGCAGAAGGTTAAGGGGGGACTTGATTGAGGTCTTTAAAATGATGAAAGGGATAGACAGAGTTGACGTGGATAAGCTTTTCCCATTGAGGGTAGGGAAGATTCAAACAAGAGGGCATGACATGAGAATTAAGGGACAGAAGTTTAGGGGTAACATGAGGGGGAACTTCTTTACTCAGAGAGTGGTGGCTGTGTGGAATGATCTTCCTGCAGAAGTGGTGGAGGCAGGATCGATTTTAACATTTAAAAGTAAAGTGGATAGGTATATGGACGGGAAGGGAATGGAGGGGTATGGTCTGAGTGCAGGTAGATGGGACTAGGGGAAAATAAATGGTCGGCACGGACTGGAAGGGCCGAGAAGGCCTGTTTCCGTGCTGTAATTGTTATATGGTTATATAGAGAGTTGTGAATTTGTGGAATTCCCTGCCACAGAGGGCAGTGGAGGCCAAGTCACTGGATGGATTTAAGAGAGAGTTAGATAGAGCTCTAGGGGCTAGTGGAATCAAGGGATATGGGGAGAAGGCAGGCACGGGTTATTGATCGGGGACGATCAGCCATGATCACAATGAATGGCGGTGGTGGCTCAAAGGGCCAAATGGCCTCCTCCTGCACCTATTTTCTATGTTTCTATGTTTCTATGTAAATATGGATGATTGTGTGTGTGTGTGTGTGTGTGTGCATCGATATGAAAACGCTCTCCAGCACTTACACAAGCCGCTTGTTCTTAAGAGCAGAGGGCGATAGCAGAAAACACAAATTAGGAGACAACGTACAGAAAATAATGAATAGTTTAATGTGCAGGAAGATGCTGGTTTACACTGAAGGTAGACATAAAATGCCGGAGTCAATCCCTCTCCACCGATTCTCAGTCTGAAGAAGGGTCTCGACCTGAAACGTCTATTGTCTTTGCTCCAGCTCATTACTGATCACCTGAAAGACCTAGGTAAAGACGACCCTTCCTTGACGCTGTGGCTTTTCAAAGAAGCCTCTCTCTTAGCTTAAGAAGGAACTGCAGATGCTGGAAAAATCGAAGGTGGACAAAAATGCTGGAGAAACTCAGCGGGTGAGGCAGCATCTATGGAGCGAAGGAATAGGTGACGTTTCGGGTCGAGACCCTTAAGGTCACCTATTCCTTCGCTCCATAGATGCTGCCTCACCCGCTGAGTTTCTCCAGCATTTTTGTCCACCTTCTCTTTTAGTTTAGCTTAGTTAAGAGATTCAGCGCGGAAACGGGCCCTGCTGCCCACTAGGTCCGCACCGACCAGCGATCCCCGTACATTGACACTGCCCTACACACACTGGGGGAAATGGACAATTTTACCAAAGCCAATTAACCTACAAACCTGTACGTCTTTGTAAAGTGGTGGGAAACCGGAGCGCCCAGAGGGAACCCACGCGGGTCACCGGGAAAAAAACTACAAACTCCGTGGTCAGGATTGAACCCGGGACTCTGGCGCTGTGAGGCAGCGACTCCACCTCTGCCGCCCCTTTTCCCTGTCGGAATTCCCGCCCCAGCTCATCCTAGGTGCCGGCTCAGCACCGTTCGGTGCCCACAATGGCCGCCCCTTGCTGTGAGTTGACCGGCGATTAGCCTGCGGAGATTTCAATGGGTTGCATTCAGTAATCACGGCAGGAAACCAGCAGCATTGTGCAGGGGGCAGAACAGAATTAAATACAAGAAGGCATACACATTGAAAATGAAGAAGCACGGACTATCAAAATATAAGAGGCTGCATGCCGCGTCGAGGTTAAAGAAAGCTTATTTTTGTTTGGGGCAATTGCCTCGTTGGATGCCACGTCTATAATAATGGACAAAACTAATTAAAGTTGTTCCTGAATTAAAAGCACACAATGATATCAGCTTGAATGCTACACAAAGCATACAGCTGGCAATGGAGAATTCCCATTGTCCTTGCACCTTGACTGCATACGCTGATGGGTATTTTACGCTCCAGCTTCGGAGAAGATCGCTATTGGAGTTAAATGACAACTGCAAGGTGCAAAATGGCGGCTGTGCATCTATTCAGTCTGGTCTTTCCCCCTCTAACCATTGGCAAGCAGTGGTCAACTCTTGCAGATGCACAGGGCAGCATTTCAGTGGGCAAAGGGTTGTGGACGCAGCCCAGACCATCACACAAACCAACCTCGAGTAACTCAGTGGGTTAGGCAGCAGCCCTGCATTGAAAGAATTGGTGACTCATCGGGTCGAGACCCTTTTATCTGACTGCCTGAACGTCACAATAGACAATAGACAATAGACAATTCTCTTATCATGTATCTGTACACTGTAAATGGCTATATTGTTATTATGTGTTGTCTTTCCAGTGACTGGATAGCATGCAACAAAAGTTTTTCAATAGACAATAGACAATAGACAATAGGTGAGGCCATTCGGCCCATCAAGCCAGCACCGCCATTCAATGTGATCATGGCTGATCATCCACAATCAGTACCCCGTTCCTGCCTTCTCCCCATATCCCCTGACTCCGCTATCTTTAGGAGCCCTATCTAACTCTCTCTTGAAAGCATCCAGAGAACCGGCCTCCACCACCCTCTGAGGCAGAGAATTCCACAGACTCACCACTCTCTGTGAGAAAAAGTGTTTCCTCGTCTCCGTTCTAAATCGCTTAGTCCTTATTCGTAAACTGTGGCCCCTGGTTCTGGACTCCCCCAACATCGGGAACATGTTTCCTGCCTCTAGCGTGTCCAAGCCCTTAACAATCTTATATGTTTCAATGAGATCCCCTCTCATCATTCTAAACTGCAGAGTGTACAAGCCCAGCCGCTCCATTCTCTCAGCATATGCCAGTCCCGCCATCCCGGGAATTAACCTTGTAAACCTGCCCTGCACTCCCTCACTCTTCCAGATGCACAGAGCGGCATTTGAGTGGGCAGAGGTTTGTGGACGCAGCCTAGACCATCACACAAACCAACCTTGAGTAACTCCGTGGGTTAGGTAGCTCCCCTGCATTGAAGGCATGTGTGACTCATCGGGTCGAGACCCTTCTTCTGACTGCCTAAACGTCACCCGTTCCTTCTCTCCAGAGATGCTGCCTGACCCGCTGAGTTACTCCAGCACTTTGCATTTATCTTCGGTGCAAACCAGCATCTGAAGTTCCTTCCTACACACAAACCAACCTCCCTTCCACTGACTCCATCTACACCTCACGCTGCCTCGGCAAGGCCAGCAGCATCATCAAGGACCAGTCGCACCCCGGCCATTCCCTCTTCTCCCCTCTCCCATCGGGCAAAAGGTACAGAAGTGTGAAAATCCACACCTCCAGATTCAGGGACAGTTTCTTCCCAGCTGTTATCAGGCAACTGAACCATCCTACCACAACCAGAGAGCGGTCCTGAACTACTATCTACCTCATTGGTGACCCTCGGACTATCCTTGATCGGACTTTACTGGCTTTACCTTGCACTAAACGTTATTCTCTTATCATGTATCTATACACTGTGGACGGCTATATTGTTATTACGTGTTGTCTTTCCACTGACTGGATAGCATGCAACAAAAGTTTTTCAATAGACAATAGACAATAGGTGAGGCCATTTGGCCCTTTGAGCCAGCACCGCCATTCAATGAGATCATGGCTGATCATCCCCAATCAGTAGCCCGTTCCTGCCTTCTCCCCATATCCCCCTGACTCCGCTATCTTTAAGAGCCCTATCTAACTCTCTCTTGAAAGCATCCACCACCCTCTGAGGCAGAGAATTCCACACTCGCCACTCTTTGTGAGAAAAAGTGTTTCCTCGTCTCCGTTCTAAATGGCTTACCCCATATTCTTAAACTGTGGCCCCTGGTTCTGGACTCCCGCAACATTGGGAACATGTTTCCTGCCTCTAGTGTGTCCAAGCCCTTAACAATTTTCACTGTACCTCAGTACACGTGACAATATACTAAATCGAACTGAGCAAGGGGAACATAAACAAAGCCTGAAGAAGGGTCTCGACCCGAAACGTCGCCTATCTCCTTCGCTCCTTAGATGCTGCTGCACCCGCTGAGTTTCTCCAGCTTTTTGTGTAACCCTCGAACATAAACAAAGGTTTGGCCGAGCCTGCCCTATAGAGCTCAGGCCTCTAGTCCTGGACACATCCTAGTATATCTTCTTAACTCTGGGTAGAAACCGGAGCACCCGGAGAAAACCCACGCAGGTCACGGGGAGAACGTGCAAACTCCGTACAGACAGCGCCCGTGGTCAGGATCGAACCCGGGTCTCTGGCGCTGAGAGGCAGCGACTCTACCCCCATGTACAGTGCTGCCCAGCATTCCAGCAGTGGCCACACTGAGAAACTCCCCTCGCTTGCTTCAGGACATGCGAGGGTCGTGAAGCAGTCTGCAGACATGCACAGCGCCCTTACTTTCATCAATTTTCCTGTCAAAAACCAAATTGCTTTCATGCTTTTAGCTTCAAACGCAAAAGAAATATCTTTCAAAGCTCCCAATAACATTACAGACTGTCTGAGTAAAAATTGCCTGCATTTTATTTTGCAAAGTTATGAAGTAATTACAGCATAGAAAAAGGCCATTTCACTCACCCGATATAAGCCAGTGTTTATACTTCTCAGGAACATCATCTTTTTCAATCTCACTCAATCAGCAAATCCTTTCTCTACTCTGTTCCCCCTTCGCCTACTTATCTAAATTTCCCTTGAGGGCACCAATATCTTTTGTTTTAACATTTCCCTGTGGGAGTGAGATCCACATCCTCCAGATTCAGGGACAGTTTCTTCCCAGCTGTTATCAGGCAACTGAACCATCCTACCACAGCTGGGCGGCATGGTGGCGCAGCGGTAGAGTTGCTGCCTCACAGCGGCGGAGACCCGGGTTCGATCCCAACTACAGGTGCTCGTCCGTACGGAGTTTGTACATTCTCCCCGTGACCTCCGAGATCTTCGGTTTCCTCCCACACTCCAAAGACGTGCAGGTTTGTAGGTTCATTGGCTTTGTGTAAATGTATAGATTGTCCCTAGTGTGTGAAGGGTAGTGTTAGTGTGTGGGGGTAGCAGGTCGGTGTGGACATTGTGGGCCGAAGGGCCTCTTTCCATGTAGTACTGTATCTCTAAACTAAAAAACAAAACTTGAGAACAGTCCTGAACTACCATCTACCTCATTGGAGACCCTCGGACTATCCTCGATCGGACTTTACTGACTTTAACCATATAACATATAACCATATAACAATTACAGCACGGAAACAGGCCTTCTCGGCCCTTCCAGTCCATTTATTTTCCCCTAGTCCCATCTACCTGCACTCAGACCATACCCCTCCATTCCCTTCCCGTCCATATACCTATCCACTTTACTTTTAAATGTTAAAATCGATCCTGCCTCCATCACTTCTGCTGGAAGCTCATTCCACACAGCCACCACTCTCTGAGTAAAGAAGTTCCCCCTCATGTTACCCCTAAACTTCTGTCCCTTAATTCTCATGTCATGCCCTCTTGTTTGAATCTTTCCTACCCTCAATGGGAAAAGCTTATCCACGTCAACTCTGTCTATCCCTTTCATCATTTTAAAGACCTCAATCAAGTCCTCCCTTAACCTTCTGCGCTCCAATGAATAAAGACCTAACTTGTTCAACCTTTCTCTGTAACTTAGTTGCTGGAACCCAGTAAACCTCCTCTGTACTCTCTCTATTTTGTTGGCATCCTTCCTATAATTAGGCGACTTTAACTTGCACTAAATGTTATTCCCTTTATCACCAAGTCAAGTCAAGCCACTTTTATTTCTATAGCACATTTAAAAACCAACTCTCGTTGGCCAAAGTGCTTCACATTGGTATAAGAATAGCATAACAAACAACAGTGGTTCATGGATTAAATACAAACATCACTACATACATATAGCCCTCGCTCAGAGGACGGCAAGAAAGGCTTTGGAGTAGAGATGAGTTTTAAGTCTCGACTTAAAGGAGTTGATGGAGGGGGCAGTTCTGATGGGAAGGGGGATGCGGTTCCACAGTCTAGGAGCTGCAACCGCAACCATCTATCTGTACACTGTAGACAGCTCGATTGTAATCATGTATTGTCTTTCCGTGGACTGGTTTGCACGCTCGGTACCTTGGTACACGTGACAATAAACCAAACTAAACTAACTAAACGAAGCATTCTCACCATTCTCCTGGCTTGTGGCATCCGGGCCTAGTTTGGCAACTCCGACGCCCTGGAATGTAAGGGATTACAGAGAGTGGTGAACACTGCCCGGTCCATCACGGGTACCGACCTTCCCACCGTCAAAGGGATCTACAGGAGCTGCTGCCTCACGAGGATAGCCAGCATCATCACAGACCCACACCACCCTGGTCATGCTCTCATTTGAGGCAAAAGATACAGGGGTCTGAAAACCCTGACCTCCAAGTTCAAGAACAGCTTGAACTTATTCAACAATTGTAGAATAACAACCATCAGGCTTTTAGTTTAGTTTAGTTTAGTTTAGAGATAGAGCGAGCCCTTCGACCCACTGTGTCCGCACCGACCAGCGATCCCCACACACTAACACTATCCCACACACACACACACACACTGGGGACAATTTACATTTATACCAAAGCCAATTAACCTACAAACCTGTACATCTTTGGAGTGCGGGAGGAAACCGGAGCACCCGGAGAAAACCCACGCAGGTCACGGGGAGAACGTGCAAACTCCGTACAGCCAGCACCCGTAGTCAGGATCGAACCCGTGTCTCTGGTGCTGTTGCGCCACCCCAGGTTCATGAACAGCTTCTTCTCAACAACCTTCAGGCTCTTGGACAGGACAAGTATCCAGAGATGCTGCCTGTCCTGCTGAGTTACTCCAGCACTTTGTGTCTTTCTTTGGTGTAAACCAGCGTCTGCAGTTCCTTTCTACACACCACAATAAGTGCAGGCATTGATGGCCTACTCCTACACCTATTTTCTATGCCTCTATGTTTATATGTCTGGGTTGTGTCCACAATTCTCTGCAGTTTCTTGTGGCGTTGGATGGAGCTGATCAGAAACGATGATATCATGCATTGCGATAAATTCCTTTCCCTGGTGCATCTGTAGAAGTTGGAGAGAGTTATTGGGGACATGCCGAAGTTCCTTGCCATTCCTCAGAAAGTCGAGGCTTTCCTGATCTTTCTTGGCCACAGACTTTGCAGAAATTGCCCTGATGGAATTCGAACACTCTGATTACTGGAGTGAGCTCTCCACCATTTTAATTACAACAATTTTAACTCATTCCTTTTCAAGCAGTTTTTTTAAAAAAACACGCAACATAACTTTTTGAGAAGAATTTCCTCTCACATTTATTTTAGTTTAGTTTAGTTTACAGTTTAGAGATACAGAGCAGAAACAGGCTGTTCGGCCCACAGAGTCAGCGCCGACCTACGATTCCCGCACACTATTGGGGCTGTCCCACTGTACGAGCTAATTCAAGAGCTCTCCCGAGTTTCCCCTGATTCGAACTCGGAGAATTATGGTAATGGCCGCTCGTAGGTACTCGGGGCTCTCGTGGACATTTTTCAGCATGTTGAAAAATCTTCACGAGTCTTCACGAGCTTCCCGCGTACCTGCCGTTAGCGTTACGAGCCGCTAAGAGACGTCGCGAGCTCCAACGTACATCCACGAGTTTGATTTTTTTTTTAAACTCGGGAGAGCTCTTGAATTAGCTCGTACAGTGGGACAGCCCGATAACACTATCCTACACACACTAGGGACAATTTTACAATTACACCAAGCCAATTAACCTACAAGCCTGCACTTTTTTGGAGTGTGGGAGGAAGCCAAAGATCTCGGAGAAAACCCACATGGTCACGGGGAGAACGTACAGACAGTACCCGTGGTCGGGAGCGAACCAGGGTCTCCGGCGCTGTAAGGCAGCAACTCTACCGCTGCCCCACCGAATATAATAATGAAATGTTTCCCAGAGGTGCTTGGGTGACAGAAGTTGGAATTCGAAACCTCTTGAAGCATTGTGGGAAAAATGTTTGCAACGTTTCCCGGTTTGAAATTCCACTCATTCACAGAGCAAGCAAGACATGATTACTTTGGTGACGAGAATTCTGCCCTATAGAACTCTAGCTCAAATATCAATGAAGGATACCATATAAAGTGACGATGAATTACCCTAATTACCCTAAACAGGACAGTTTAGAACATCTTTAAACAATAGACAATAGACAATATGTGCAGGAGTAGACCATTCGGCCCTTCGAGCCAGCACCACCAATCAATGTGATCATGGCTGATCATCCCCAATCAGTACCCCGTTCCTGCCTTCTCCCCATATCCCCTGACTCGGCTATCTTTAAGAGCCCTATCTAGCTCTCTCTTGAAAGCATCCAGAGAACCGGCCTCCACCGCCCTCTGATGCGGAGAATTCCACAGACTCACCACTCTCTGGGAGAAAAAGTGAGAAAAAGTGTTTCCTCGTCTCCGTTCTAAATGGCTTACCCCTTATTCTTAAACTGTGGCCCCTGGTTCTGGACTCCCCCAACATCGGGAACATGTTTCCTGCCTCTAGCATGTCCAAACCATTAATAATCTTATATGATTCAATAAGATCCCCTCTCATCCTTCTAAACTCCAGAGTGTACAAGCCCAGCTGCTCCATTCCCTCAGCATATGACAGTCCCGCCATCCCGGGAATTAACCTTGTAAACCTACGCTGCACTCCCTCAATAGCAAGAATGTCCTTCCTCAAACTTGACTTTAATTGAAACTAATCTATTTTCGCATCTACATTTAACATTGTGTACAAAATGTGATCAGGCAGCGATTTCACCGCAGGATAATTCGCTGCCCCAAGTCCCGTCTTCTTTCATATGAGATTGGGTTGTCTGGTGTTATTGTCTTTTATCAGCAGGAGAGCCATAACCGATTTGTGTTCTATCAGTGAATATTATAGGCAAATGTTGCAGACAATGTTTTATATGGGACTTCTAATAACTAGAGAGTCTTAAACAAAGCTCTCAGAATTTTTAGTAGGAGGTTGTCCTGGGGGAGATTTGGCACATGTGTATGGAAAAGAACAGCTGGAGGAGGTAGCTGAGGCAGGGACTATTGCAACGTTTAAAAGACATTTGGATAGGTACGTGGATAGGGCAGGTTTGACGCGATATGGGGCAAACGCAGGCAGGTGGAATTAATGTAGACGGAACAAGTTGGTTGGTGTGTGGGTAAGTGGATCAAAGAGTCATCGAGTGATAGTGATAGTGTGGAAACAGGCCCTTCGGCCCAACTTGCCCATACCGGCCAACATGCCCACCTGCCTGCGTTTGGCCCATATCCCTCCAAACCTGTCCTATCCATATACCTGTCTAACTGGTTCGTAAACGTTGGGATAGTCCCTGCCTCAACTACCTCCTCTGGCAGCTCGTTCCATACACCCTTTGTGTGAAAAAGTTACCCCTCAGATTCCTATTAAATCGTTTTCCCTTCACCCTAAATCTGTGTCCTCTGGTCCTCGATTCACCTACTCTGGGCAAGAGACTCTGTGCGTCTACCCGATCTATTCCTCTCATGATCTTGTGCACCTCTATAAGATCAGCCCTCATCCTCCTGCGCGCCAGGGAATAGAGACCCAGCCTGCTCAACCTCTCCCTGTAGTTCAGGTACTCGAGTCCTCATATGAAGGTCTTGTTCCCACGCTGTCTGACTATCATCATGGACACCTATTTACTGTAGAAAGCTCAAGGGCACAGAGGTTGCACCAAATGAACATTGATTGAAGCAGATTAGTTTAGTTTAGTTTATAGATACAGTGCAGAAACAGGCCCTTCAGCCCACCAAGTCCGCGCCGACCAGCGATCACCTCACACACTGATACTATCCTACACATTGGGGACAAGTTATGGAAGCCAATTCTCCTACAAACCTGTACGTCTTTGGAGTGTCGGAGGGAACTGGAGAACCCGGAGAAAACCCACACAGGTCACGGGGAGAACGTGCAAACTCCGTACAGACAGCACGCGAGGTCAGGATCGAACCCGGGTCTCTGGTGCTCTAAGGCAGAGACTCTACATTTTTGCTGAATAGAGGCAGAGTCAGTAAGTCCATGTGTATGGATGGAAGGGCCTGCTGTCGAAAAGCAGCCTCGTGATCTATTCCTCACGAGAGGAATGCATTGGGTAGACGCACAGACTCTCTTGCCCAGAGTAGGGGAATCGAGGACCAGAGGACATAGGTTTAAGGTGAAGGGGAAAATATTTAATAGGAACCTGAGGGGTAACATTTTCACACAAAGGGTGGTGGATGTAAGGAACAAGATGGATGGATGGATGGATGGATGGATGGATGGATGGATGGATGGATGGATGGATGGATGGATGGATGGATGGATGGATGGATGGATGGATGGATGGATGGATGGATGGATGGATGGATGGATGGATGGATAGATAGATAGATAGATAGATAGATAGATAGATAGATAGATAGATAGATAGATAGATAGATAGATAGATAGATAGATAGATAGATAGATAGATAGATAGATAGATAGATGGATAGATAGATAGATAGATAGATGCTTTATTATCACAAGTGACAAGTCACAGTGAAATTCTTTATTTTACATACTATACACAAAGTATAAGTAAGTAAGTAAGTTTTAAAGAAGGAACTGCAGATGCTGGAGAATCGAGGGTTACACAAAAAGCTGGAGAAACTCAGCGGGTGCAGCAGCATCTAAGGAGCGAAGGAGATAGGCGACGTTTCGGGTCGAGACCCTTCTTAAGTAAGTAAGTTTATTGGCCAAGTATTCACATACAAGGAATTTGCCTTGGTGCTCCGCCCACAAGTAACAACATGACGTACAGTGACAGTTACCAGTATGGAAATAGTCTATGTGTAGGAAGGAACTGCAGACGCTGCTTTAAACCGAAGAAAGACACAAAAAGCTGGAGTAACTCAGCGGGTCTGAAGAAGAGTGTCTTACCAAAAGGTCGCCCATTCCTTCTCTCCAGAGATGCTGCCTGTCCCGCTGAGTTACTCCAGCTTTTTGTGTCTATCGTCTGTATGCAAAGGGTCGCCATGTATAGGATGCCGACAGAGTTACTGGGGGGAAAGGTTCTAACTGTCTACCCCATCTATGCCTCTCACAATTTTATATACAGGTCCACCACCCCTGGTTCTAGAGGTTTCACCCTCTAATCTGGGCAGCATTCTGGTGAACCACTTCTGTATCCAATTCCAAAGGCTCCACATTCTTGCTCTGATGGGGTGACCACAACTTCATGCACTACTCCAGACTCCTCTTCCCAGGAATTATTCCCTGCTGTGTCGTCGCTTCCTGTTCTGGGAATGCTTCAGTTCTTGCTGAACCAATATTTTATGAAGGTCATATGAGTTTTAACTTGGTCATAAAAATAGACACAAATGCTGGAGTATCAAAGAGGGTCTAGATCTCTGGAGAATGTATCGGGTAGATGCACGTAACTGCCCACCCGATCCAAAACATCTCTGGAGAACATTATTGCCATAGAGGGAGTGCAGCGAAGGTTCACCAGACTGATTCGTGGGATGTCAGGACTGTCTTATGAACAAAGACTGCATAGACTCGGTTTATACTCTCTAGAATTTAGGAGATTCTTACAAGATTCTTAAGGGGTTGGACAGGCTAGATGCAGGAAGATTGTTCCCGATGTTGGGGAGGTCCAGGACAAGGCGTCACAGCTTAAGGATAAGGGGGAAATCCTTTAGGACCGAGATGAGAAGGACTTTTTTCACACAGAGAGTGGTGGGTCTCTGGAACTCTCTGCCACAAAGGGTAGTTGAGGCCAGTTCATTGGCTATATTTAAGAGGGAGTTAGATGTGGCCCTTGTGGCTAAGGGGATCAGAGGGTATGGAGAGAAGGCAGGTACGGGATACTGAGTTGGATGATCAGCCATGATCATATTGAATGGCGGTGCAGGCTCGAAGGGCCGAATGGCCTACTCCTGCACCTAATTTCTATGTTTCTATGTTTCTAACATGGACAGGTGATGTTTTGTGTAGTTTAGAGATGCAGAGCAGAAACAGGCCATTCGGCTCACCGAGTCCACACCGACTAGTGATAGCTCTACCTATCAAACACTAGGGGCAATTTATATTTATACCAATTAACCTACACACCTGTACGTCTTTGGAGTGCGGGGGGAAACCGGTGCACCCAGAGAAAACCCACGAAGGTGACGGGGAGAACGTGCAAACTCCATACAGGCAGCACCCGTAGTCAGGATTGAACCCGGGTCTGGCGCTGGGAAGGCAGCAACTCTACTGCTGCCCATGTTCTGTTGTGGGGAATATTAATACCCTAAGTAGACAAAAATGCTGGAGAAACTCAGCGGGCGAGGCAGTATCTATGGAGCGAAGGAAATAGGCAACGTTTCGAGCCCGAAACCCTTCTGCAGACTTCGCTCCATAGATGCTGCCTCACCCGCTGAGTTTCTCCAGCATTTTTGTCTACCTTCGATTTTCCAGCATCTGCAGTTCCCTCTTTAATATAAATACCCCTGAGGGCTTGCGGTGAAGCTGCACACAGATTTCACAGAACAATATCAGGAAACTCTGAACCTTATAAAGAGGGTTTAATTGAGATTTAATTGAAGTTTTTCATTGACTTCACACGTGCGTCGGAGGATTAAAAATGTCACGAGTGTTGTCACATTTATTTACATTTACTGTACCGCTTCCCTCTTTAAAGCATGGATAAAATGAAACCTGTTTCTCCAATGTTTAATTGATTAATTGGGTTTCAAATTCACTTTGATCCTGGTATCTGTATCAGTGTTGCTCATGTTGTTGTTGGATGTTCAGCAGATGTTGATGAGGCAGCCAGCTCTGGACTCAATAAACGTGCCTCGTTCCCAATCTCTGCAGCCGTGCCTTCCCTCAACCACCGTCGGGATCGCTGGGGATCAAGCCCACAAACCCCCGGATATTCCCCAGGGAATCTCGCACTCGAGATCAAACGGATCCTCTCACCGATTCTCACAGGGTAAAGGGCCTGTCCCACCAGCATGCAACTCCATGCGATGAGCGCGACCTAACGTGGTCGCTTGAGCCGTCCGGCGTCGCGGGGCCGGTCCCACTTCGATCGCCGGAGCCGTGCGGAATTGTGTGGAGTTCGTCCCGACATCGCACGGGGCTCCGGAAAACTGACTATGTTCAAAAATTCCGCGCGGCAACGGCTTGTCGGCTCGCAGTCGCCTCGACGCATTACACACCGCCTCGACGTCATGCCTCCGTGACCCTCTCTGTAGGTGCCTCCGTGACCCTCTCTGTGTGTGGCTCCGTGGCCCTCTGTGTGTGTGCCTCTGTGCCCCTCTCTGTGTGCCCCTCTCTGTCCTGGCGAACTTACCTTTAAGACTTCGCTCCAAGTTCGCCTCACTTTGCGCCGCGTTGCGCCACTCACCCGACCTCCGCGCGGCCCTCGCTGCCGGTTTGGTCGCGCTCATCGCATGGAGTCGGATGATGGCAGGACAGGCCCTTAATAGTCGGAGACGTGTATCCCCCTCCCTTGGTGTCCTCTCTCGTACGCCATAGTCTAGATCTAGATCTAGATGTAGTACGCTGAAGAGCTCTAGGTAGAGCAGCACTCAGCACTGGACAATTTTATTTACATTTATACCAATCCAATTAACCTACAAACCTGTACGTCTTTGGAGTGTGGGAGGAAACCGAAGATCTCGGAGAAAACCCACGCAGTCACAGGGAGAACGTACAAACTCCGTACACACAGCACCCATAGTCGGGATCGAACCCGGGTCTCTGGTGCTGCATTTGCCGTGAGGCAGCAACTCTAACGCTGAGCCACCGTGACTCCCCTCCCAACCTTCCTGATGATTACAGCACTCGACTATCATCATAGGTCCTTCTGCAGTTGTACAGAGCCCTAATGAGACCACACCTGGAGTATTGTGTGCAGTTTTGGTCCCCTAATTTGAGGAAGGACATTCTTGCTATTGAGGGAAGGCAGCGCAAGTTTACAAGGTTAATTCCCGGGATGGCGGGACTGACATATGCTGAGAGAATGGAGCGGCTGGGCTTGTACACTCTGGAGTTTAGAAAGATGAGAGGGGATCTTATTGAAACATATAAGACTGTTAAGGGTTTGGACACGCTAGAGGCAGGAAACATGTTCCCGGTGTTGGGGGAGTCCAGAACCAGGGGCCACAGTTTAAGAATAAGGAGTGAGCCATTTAGAACGGAGACGAGGAAACACTTTTTCTCACAGAGAGTTGTGAGTCTGTGGAATTCTCTCCGGTGGAGGCCGGTTCTCTGGATATTTTCAGGAGAGAGCTAGATAGGGCTCTTAAAGATAGTGGAGTCAGGGGATATGGGGAGAAGGCAGGAACGGGGTACTGATTGGGGATGATCAGCCATGATCACATTGAATGGTGGTGCTGGCTTGAAGGGCCGAATGGCCTACTCCTGCACCTATTGTCTATTGTCTATTGTGCAGACTGAAGCCCCTTTCCTTCAGAGGATGTGCTGTGAGTTGTGATGTTTTCCTTGATCCACCAAACACTCTTCCCCCCTTCTAAGCTCAGCTTAGTTTGGAGATACAGTGCGGAAACGGGCCATTTGGCCCATCGGGTACGTGCCGACCAGCGATCCCCGCGCACTAACACTACCTTTACACGCACTAGGGTCAATTTCAAGTCAAGTCAACTTTATTTGTCACATGTACAGTGAAATGAAAGTGGCAATGCCTGCGGGATTGTGCAAAACAACAGGACAGAACAGAACAGAACAGAACCAGTATTTACATTTTTTTTGAAAGACAATAGACAATAGACAATAGGTGCAGGAGTAGGCCATTTGGCCCTTCGAGCCAGCACCGCCATTCAATGTGATCATGGCTGATCATCCCCAATCAGTACCCCGTTCCTGCCTTCTCCCCATATCCCCTGACTCCGCTATTTTTAAGAGCCCTATCTAGCTCTCTCTTGAAAATATCCAGAGAACCGGCCTCCACCGCAGAGAATTCCACAGACTCACAACTCTCTGTGAGAAAAAATGTTTCCTCGTCTCCATTCTACATGGCTTACCCCTTATTCTTAAAGCATCCAGAGAACCTGCCTCCACCGCCCTCTGAGGCAGAGAATTCCACAGACTCACAACCTTTAACAATCTTATTTATTTCAATGAAATTCCCTCTCATCCTTCTAAACTCCAGAGTGTACAAGCCCAGCCGCTCCATTCTCTCAGCATATGACAGTCCCGCCATCCCGGGAATTAACCTTGTAAACCTACGCTGCACTCCCTCAATAGCAAGAATGTCCTTCCTCAAATTAGGGGACCCAAACTGCGCACAATACTCCAGGTGTGGTCTCACTAGGGCCCTGTACAACTGCAGAAGGACCTCTTTGCTCCTCTATTCGACTCCTCTTGTTATAAAGGCACAACAGTAAGTTAGTCCCTGGTGAGATCAGAGTTTACAGTCCTGGCGGCCTGTGGGAAGAAACTCCGTCTCATCCTCTCTGTTTTCACAGCGTGACAGTGGAGGCACTTAGCTGACCGTAGCAGATGAAACAGTCCGTTGCTAGGGTGGTAGGGGTCCTTCATTACCTTGTTGGCTCCGGTGTACATTTTACATTTACACCAAGCCAATTAAACTACAAACCTTTAAGAAGGAACTGCAGATGCTGGAAAATCGAAGGTAGACAAAAATGCTGGAGAAACTCAGTGGGTGAGGCAGCATCTATGGAGCGAAGGAAATAGGCAACGTTTCGGGTCGAAACCCTTCTTCAGACCGATGTAGGGGTGGGGGGGGGGGGAAGAAGAAAGGAAGAGACGGAGATAGTAGGAGAGGGACAGCCCACTGTCTCCGCCTCTTCCTTTCTTCTTCCCGCCACCCCCCACATCAGTTTCGACCCGAAACGTCACCTATTCCTTCGCTCCATAGATGCTGCCTCACCCACTGAGTTCCTCCAGCATTTTTGTCTAGCTCCGATTTTTCCAGCATCTGCAGGTCCTTCTTAAACCTACCGTACCCGAACATCAGTGTGAAGTGCAAGGAATGATGCTCCTTCTCCTTAACAAGATCGATGGTTTACCCTCCCCCCACGCTCGAGACAGTGTCAGTCCATTCATTTCCCTGCAAACCCCCCCCTTCCCCCTCCACACTGCGGCTCTCCGATTCTGCCCCCACCCACCCACACAGCCCACATCCCCCCTTCCACTGCTTTTCACTCTATCGCCCGGGCTGCGTAAGTGGTTAAGGTTGATCTCGCATTTTGAAACGAGGAGTCTTATGCAAGATTATCATCAGCATATGGCCAAGGCTCCATGGTCATCCATCACTGTCAGTCACACTATCAGAGTCGCTGACGTTAGAAGCATTTAGAAGAGCTTGAGAAAATGTCATGTTGAAAACCTCCTTCAACCTCCTTTGACTATGTTGAAGACTAGCTACGACTAACTTTGGGAAAATTGGACACCGAATAGTGGAGAGTGAAGATGACCTCCTTCAACCTCCCTTCAACTATGATGAAGACTATCTACGACTACCTTCGACTACCCTCGATTACCTACGACTAACATGACGCCCTACTACGACTAAACCTAAGATTAAAAACGATCGATTTTTTCCATGGTGACCCTTTTTTGCTCGCGGGCATTTTTGAACATATTGAAAAAAACGCCGCGACCTCGCTGAGGCCTCGAGTAGGTGGAGACCACTCTCGAGCACGAAGGAGAGTTACGAAGACCTTGTGTCGACCATGCTGCAAGTATGAGTCGAGGGGAAACTCGCCAGAACTCGCGGATTAGGTCGCCCAAGTGGGACAGGCCCTTGACAAACCCCTCCAACAATGGAAGAGATATCACCCCAAGAGTAAGAACCCCCAACAGTATCATCACACTTCAATCTTTCTTATTCCCCGCAGATTGTGCCACACTGGTGAAGGTGGATGGATCACAACGTGGTGAAAGACCAGAACCAGGCAGCCAGGCAACCTCTCCAGGAGAGTCTCAGTAGACACCCACAGGGCTTCATAGAATCATAGAATCATAGAAAATAGGTGCAGGAGTAGGCCATTGTGGCCTACTCAAGGCTTGTTGTGCTGGAGTAACTCAGCGGGTCAGGCAGCATCTCTGGAGAGAAGGAATAGGTGGCGTTTTGGGTCAAAACCCTTCTTCAGACTAAAGGGCCTGTCCCACCAGCATGCAACTCTATGCGATTAGCGCGACCTAACGTGGTCGCTTGAGCCGTCCGGCGTCGCGGGGCCGGTCCCACTTCGATCGCCGGAGCCGTGCGGAATTGTGCGGAGTTCGTCCCGATATCGCGCGGGGCTCCGAAAAACTGACTATGTCCAAAAATTCCGCGCGGCAACGGCTTGTCGACTCGCAGTCGCCTCGACGTTTACACGCCCCAACATCGTGCCTCCGTGAACCTATCTGTAGGTGCCTCCGTGACCCTCTAAGTGTGTGGCTCCGTGGCCCTCTGTGTGTGTGCCTCTGTGCCCCTCTCTGTCCTGGCGAACTTACCTTAGACTTCGCTCCAAGTTCGCCTCACTTTGCGCCGCGTTGCGCCACTCACCCGACCTCCGCGCGGCCCTCGCTGCCGGTTTGGTCGCGCTTGCCGCATGCAGGCACATGCTGGTGGGAACGGCTCTGTACAGGGGATCACCCGACCTCCGCGCGGCCCCCGCTTCTAGTTTGATCGCGTTCATCGCATGGAGTTGCATGCTGGTGGGACAGGCCCTTAAGGGTCAGGGGAAAGTCATGAACAGGTTCAGACCAAAGCAGAGATTGCACTGATGGCTAAAGAAGCCACAATGGTCCATTGTTCTCAGGAGAAGCTCAGTAGAAACATTGGCCCTCAGTAGCAACCCACCCCTGGTTTAGGTTTAGGTTCAGGCAAGTGTTGTCGCGTGTACAGTGGAATAGATATCGCAGGTACAGTGGAAAGCTTGTTTTGCATGCAATCCAATCAAATCAGAGGATATAGTACAGGAATCCAATCAGGACAAACTCTAGTGCAGTAGGTCGAGTGAAGGGGAAAGATACAGAGTGCAGAATGAAGTTCTCAGCATTGTAGCGCAACTGGCAAAACGCCACCTATCCATGTTCTTCAGAGGTGGCGCAGCGGTAGAGTTGCTGCCTCACAGCGCCAGAGACCTGGGTTCCATCCTGACTACGGGTGCTGTCTGGACCCAGTTTTACGTTCTCCCCGTGACCCGTGGTTTAAATGTAAATTGCCCCTGGTGTGTGTAGGATAATGTTAATGTGCGGAGATTGTAGGTCGGCCCGGACCCGGTGGGCCGAAGGGCCTGTTTCCACGCTGTATCTCTAAACTAAACCCCCTGAACCAATCAGCATTCTGGAGAAGCGTATCGACCCGAAACGTCACCCATTCCTTCTCTCCAGAGATGCTGCCCGTCCCGCTGAGTTACTCCAGCGCTTTGTGTCTATCTTCAGCATTCTGGTAAACCTCTGCAAAGCTTCCACATCTTTCCTGTAGTTTAGTTTAGTTTAGTTTGGTTTGGTTTACTTTACTTTCGAGATACAGCGTGAAAACAGGCCCTTCGGTCCACTGAGTCCGTGCCGACCAGTGATCACATATACGCCAGTTCCTGTTATCCCAG
>OY740819.1:13844821-13857321 GCA_963514005.1 Raja brachyura | reverse complement strand
TCTGGAGAGAGGGAATGGGTGACGTTTTGGGTCGAGGCCCTTCTTCAGATTTGTCGGGAGGGAAGAGAAACGATAGATAAAGGCGATGATGTAGAGAGATAAAGAACAATGATAGTAGCAATGTTACAACATTTTGAGATTTTAAAAATCATGTCTGCAATTTATCCCATCAGATAAAGCACAAAAGGAAGTTTAATTTGACACCTAATTCACTTTCATATCTTCAGTATTAAAAAAGTTATGGCCATTTTCATAATCGGAAATTAGCATCTTGCTCCCCATTGCCTTTCCATTGACTTAACACAAAAGTTGTGATCTATGACAGTCAAAAGCCCATAACTTTCTTAAAAATTAAGAGAACTGAATGACATTTTCAGTTATTATAGATTGAAACATTCTGAAACAAATATGAAACAATCTTACTTGGATGACCTGAAATTAAAGCATATAATTAGTTAGTTACCTAATTGTACCTAATTACAAAATTCAATTGCAAGTCTGAAGAAAAGGGTCTCGACCCGAAACGTCGCCTATGTCCTTCGCTCCTTAGATGCTGCTGCACCCGCTGAGTTTCTCCAGCTTTTTGTGTAACCCTCGATTCTCCAGCATCTGCAGTTCCTTCTTTAATACAAAATTCAATTACTAGATCTAAACATCTATCCATTTCTTAAGAAAAGGTTAACATTTTTAAATAGCCTAAGTGTCCAAATAACATTCACGCAAGAATTCACAATATAACCTGATTTTTAAATCTCATTGTCATGCATTTATAGGCCAAACGGAAGGAATTTAGTGTTTAATTCCCGTAAATTAATGGCCATTTTAATCATCTTGCGGGTGGGATTTTGTGGAACGCGATCGTTTGGAACGTTGCGGTTGCGGTGAATTTAAATCCCATATCGGCAAGAAAGATACTGCCGGTTCGTATATTTACACAATCACATTTTCGCAACGTGAAATTTTGATTAAAGGCATCCTAAGAAGCACATTTATATGTAAAATAAACGGATTTCATTTACCTGTCCCGTACGTGAAATCCGTCCCCGCTGTCAGCATTGACAGCTTTAGAAGATGCTTTTTAATTTACTCGAGTGAACAGTGCAGTTAAAATTTTTTTTAATAAAACCGATGTCAGAGTGATTATTATTCAGCAGCTAAACACCCTGTTCAAAATCGATTTGAACAGGCTGGAGAAAGAACGCATTTTAAACCCGCCCCCCCTCTCAAAGGCGCCAAAGTCGCGCACACGGCCAGTGACAGAACTGCAGCGCCGCTGAAGGTACGTTTTGTAACATAACTAAAGATAGGCAAAAAAGTTACGATGATAAAGGAAACAGGCCATTGTTAGCTGTTTGTTGGGTGAAAACGGGAAGCTGGTGTGACTTGGGTGGGGGAGGGATGGAGAGAGAGAGGGAATTCGGGGGTTACTTGAAGTTAGAGAAATCAAGAATCCTACCACTGGGTTGTAAGCTGCTCAAGCGGTCAACTGAAAACGTATATTTTGGGACCCATGTTGGCTAGTACACATCTATATCTCTCTCTATCAGCGTCTATATTTCTCGTTTCTCTCTCCCCTGCCCTGACTCTCAGTCTGAAGTAGCGTCTCGACCCGAAACGTCACCTATTCCTTTTCTCCAGAGATGCAGCCTGTCCCGCTAAGTTACTCCAGCATTTTGTGCCAATCTTCGGGCTATCTATGGGTCAATGTGGAAATATCATAAGTCCAAAATGTTCATCGCAATGCAAAGAAATTGGAGATGATAGGAATTTTAGTTTAGTTTAGATAGAGGATCTCGACCCGAAACGTCACCCATTCCTTCCCTCCAGAGGTGCTGCCTGTCCTGCTGAGTTACTCCTGCATTTTGTGTCTATTTCGGTGTAAACCAGCGTCTGCAGTTCCTTCCAACACACATCCCTGTTACATGGTTTAAGAGTCGAGAGTGTTTTATTGTCATCTGCCCCAAAACAGGTCAATGAAATTCTTACTTTCAGCAGCACAGCAGGTTTGTAAACACAATACACAATAGATAACGTCATTTAAAAAAGGAAAATATGTGCAATAAATACAAGGACACAAAGTGCTGGAGTAACTCAGCGGGTCAGGCAGCATCTCTGGAGAACATGACAATAGACAATAAACAATAGGTGCAGGAGTAGGCCATTCGGCCCTTCGAGCCAGCACCGCCATTCAATGTGATCATGGCTGATCATCCCCAATCAGTACCCCGTTCCTGCCTTCTCCCCATATCTCCTGACTCTGCTATCTTTAAGAGCCCTATCCAGCTCTCTCTTGAAAGTATCCAGAGAATCAGCCTCCACCGCCCTCTGAGGCAGAGAATTCCACAGACTCACCACTCTTCTGTGAGAAAAAGTGTTTCCTCGTCTCCGTTCTAAATGGCTTACCCCTTATTCTCAAACTGTCGCCCCTGGTTCTGGACTCCCCCAACATCAGGAACAAGTTTCCTGCCCTTAGCGTGTCCAAACCCTTAACAATCTTATATGTCTCAATGAGATACCCTCTCATCCTTCTAAACTCCAGAGTGTACAAGCCTTAAGCATATGGGAGATCCGTTCATGAGCTTAATAGCAGCAGGGAAGAAGTTGCTCTTGAATTAGGTAGTGCGTATGTTCAAGTCTCATGTCCTCATCAGAAGAAACACACAAGCCCTTCCTTGGCCGTGGCCGATGTGATCTCCCAGTTGCCAAATATTTTTACTCCCGTTCCCCAAATGTTACCGACCCATGTTCTCCAGAGTTGCGACCTCACCCGCTGAGTTACTCCAGCACTTTGTGCCTTCCCTCGGGGCCAGAGACCCGGGTTCGATCCTGACCTCGGGTGCTGCCTGCGTGGAGTTCGCACGTTCTCCCTGTGACCGCGTGAGTCTCCAAACCCCAAAGACGGGTGGGTTAGAAGGTTAGTTGGGCCTAGTGTGTAAATTGCTCCCAGTGTGTAGGGAAAGTGGGATAACATAGAACCATGTAGAATTGGAGGGCCGAATGGCCTTCTTCCATGCTCTGCCTCTTAAAAAAACATACGCATAAAACCTATACTATTTGGACAGAATGGATGTGGAGAGGATGTTTCCACTAGTGGGAGAGTCTAGGACCAGATGTCATAGCCTCAGAATTAAAGGATGCTCCTTTAGGAAAACGGGGAGGAATTTCTTTACTCAGAGGGTGGCGAATCTGCGGAATTCATTGCCACAGAAGGCTGTGGAGGCCAAGTCAACGGATATATTTATGGCAGAGATAGATAGATCCTTGATTATAGCACGGGTGTCAGGGGTTATGGGGAGAAGGCAGGAGAATGGGGCTAGGAGGAAGTGATAGATCAGCCATGAATGAATGGCGGAGTAGACTTAGACAATAGACAATAGACAATACGTTGGGCCGAATGGCCTAATTCTGCTCCTATCACTTATGAACATTTAAATATTAATTAATCTATCTATGCTTAAATATCCACATTTAGAGCAACTACAGGGGAAGTACAATGGGGCCCGGGGGTCCTTGTACATCAGTCTCTGAAAGTAAGCATGTAGGTACAGCAGGCAGTGAAGAAAGCGAATGGCATGTTGGCCTTTATAACAAGAGGAATCGAATATAGGAGCAAATAGGTCCTTCTGCAGTTGTACAGAGCCCATGTGAGACCACACCTGGAGTATTGTGTGCAGTTTTGGTCCCCTAATTTGAGGAAGGACATTCTTGCTATTGAGGGAGTGCAGCGTAGGTTTACAAGGTTAATTCCCGGGATGGCGGGTCTGTCATATGCTGAGAGAATGGAGCAGCTGGGCTTGTACACTCTGGAGTTTAGAAGGATGAGAGGGGATCTCATTGAAACATATAAGATTGTTAAGGATTGTCCACGCTAGAGGCAGGAAACATGTTCCCGGTGTTGGGGGAGTCCAGAACCAGGGGCCACAGTTTAAGAATAAGGGGTAAGCCATTTAGAACGGAGACGAGGAAACACTTTTTCTCACAGAGAGTGGTGAGTCTCTGGAATTCTTTGCCTCAGATGGCGGTGGAGGCCGGTTCTCTGGATTCTTTCAAGAGAGAGCTAGATAGGACTCTTAAAAATAGCGGAGTCAGGGGATATGGGGAGAAGGCAGGAATGGGGTACTGATTGGGGATGATCAGCCATGATCACATTGAATGGCGGTGCTAGCTCGAAGGGCCGAATGGCCTACTCCTGCACCTATTGTCTATTGTCGATTGTGTACATTATTAAAAAATTGCATTTCTAGAGAATCGTTTTCAACTCAATCTCCCGGCTACTTTTGAGAGTGAAGCAAATGTCTCAATGAACTCTAATGAGGTTGATCATTGATGGAATGCTCGGCTCATTCTCGTCCCCATTGATGCTGCCAACATGGGAGTGGATACCAAGCATTTTCTGTTTCTGAATTACTTGTCGAGTGCTTTTATTATGTTCACCGGCGCAGCAGGGCATGGAGCCAGAGAATCAATTCCTGTTTACGATGTGATAAGCTGAGCACAAAGTAAACGGGACATAAACACAGAATGCTGGAGTAACTCAGCGGGACAGGCGGCATCACTGGAGAGACGGAATGGGCGGCGTTTCGGGTCGAGACCCTTCTGCAGAATCCACGCTCGCTGCTGCACCTGGGAACTTTAATCAGAGGACGGTGAATCTGTGGAATTCTTTGCCACAGACGGCTGTGGGGGCCAGGACAATGGATATTTTTAAGGTGGAGATCGTTAGATTCTTGATTAGAATGGGTGTCAGGGGTTATGGGGTGAAGGCAGGGGAATAGGGTTAGGAGGGAGAGATAGATCAGCCATGATAGAATGGCGGAGTAGACTTGATGGGCCGAGTGGCCTAATTCTGCTCCTATCACTTTTGACCTTATAACAATCCCATTTACGTTGTGCTTGGTATACATAGAAACAGAGAAAATAGGTGCAGGAGTAGGCCATTCGGCCCTTCGAGCCTGCACCGCCATTCAATATGATCATGGCTGATCATCCAACTCGGTATCCTGTACCTGCCTTCTCTCCATACCATAAAACCATATAATAACCATATAACAATTACAGCACAGAAACAGGCCTTCTCGGCCCTTCCAGTCCGTGCCGACCATTTATTTTCCCCTAGTCCCATCTACCTGCACTCAGACCATACCCCTCCATTCCCTTCCCGTCCTGATCCCTTTAGCCACAAGGGCCACATCTAACTCCCTCTTAAATAAAGCCAATGAACTGGCCTCAACTACCTTCTGTGGCAGAAAATTCCACAGATTCTCCACTCTCTGAGTGAAAATTGTTTTCCTCATCTCGGTCCTAAAGGATAAGTCCCCCTTATCCTTAAACTGTGACCCCTTGTTCCGGACCTCCCCAACTTCCAGCGTCTAGCCTGTCCAACCCCTTAAGATCCTCAAGTGACTTCAAGTCCCTCGGTGTGCACTTCACTGAGGACCTCTCTTGTGCACTGAGGACACTGCACACGGACCAAATAATGAAGAAAGCTCTTTTTCCTGAGAAGACTGAGGAAGTTTGGCATGAACGCCAGCATCCTCGCAAACTTCTACAGATGCACTACAGAGAGTGGTGAAGGCAGCACAGCACATCACTGGCAACTGCCTCCCAGCCATTCAGGACATTTTCCACCAGGGGAGCCTGCGAAAGGCTCACAGCACCATCAAGGACCGCAGCCACCCAGCACGCAGACTGTTCTCCTTGTTACCGTCAGGCAGACGATACAGGAGCACGGCTGCACGCACCACCAGACTAACGGGCCTGTCCCACCAGCATGCAACTGCATGCGATGAGCGCGACCTAATGTGGTCGCTTGAGCCGTCCGGCGTCGCGGGGCCGGTCCCACTTCGATCGCCGGAGCCGTGCGGAATTGTGCGGAGTTCGTCCCGACATCGCGCAACATCGCTCCGAAAAACTGACCATGTTCAAAAATTCCGCGCGGCAACGGCTTGTCGGCTCGCAGTCGCCTCGACGCATTACACACTGCCCCGACATCGTGCCTCCGTGAACCTATCTGTAGGTGCCTCCGTGACCCTCTATGTGTGTGGCTCCGTGGCCCTCTGTGTGTGTGTGTGCCTCTGTGCCCCTCTCTGTGTGCCCCTCTCTGTGTGCCCCTCTCTGTCCTGGCGAACTTACCTTAAGACTTCGCTCCAAGTTTGCCTCACTTTGCACCACGTTGCGCCACTCACCCGACCTCCGCGCGGCCCTCGCTGCCGGTTTGGTCGTGCTTGCCGCAAGCAGGCGCGTGCTGGTGGGAACGGCCCTGTACAGGGGATCACCCGACCTCCGCGCGGCCCCCGCTTCTAGTTTGATCGCGCTCATCGCATAGAGTTGCATGCTTGTAGGACAGGCCCTTTAAGAACAGTTTTTACTATCAGGCCATCGGCTTCTGAACTCATAAACACACCATATACAGTGGCTTGCAAAAGTTTTCATACCCCTTGCACTTTTCCACATTTTGTCACGTTACAACCACAAACGTAAATGTATTTTATTAGGATTTTTATGTGATAGACCAACACAAAGTGGCGCATAATTGTGAAGTGGAAGGAAAATGATACATGGTTTCCAAATTTTATTACAAATAAAAACCTGAAAAGTGTGGCGTGCAAAAGTATTCAGCCCCCCCCCCCCGAGTTAATGCTTTGTAGAACCGCCTTTCGCTGCAATTACAGCTGCAAGTCTTTTGGGGTATGGATCTACCAGCTTTGCACATCTAGAGACTAGCATTTTTGCCCATTCTTCTTTGTAAAATAGCTCAAGCTTGGATGGAGATTGGATGGAGAGCGTCTGTGAACAGCAATTTTCAAGTCTTGCCAGAGATTCTCAATTGGATTTAGGTCTGGACTTTGATTGGGCCATTCTAACACATGAATATGCTTTGATATAAACCATTCCATTGTAGCTCTGGCTGTATGTTTAGGGTCGTTGTCCTGCTGGAAGGTGAACCTCCGCCCCAGTCTCAAGTCTTTTGCAGACTCTATAACAGGTTTTCTTCCAAGATTGCCCTGTATTTGACTCCATCCATCTTCCCATCAACTCTGACCAGCTTCCCTGTCCCTGCTGAAGAAAAGCATCCCCACAGCATGATGCTGCCACCACCATGTTTCACAGTGGGGATGGTGTGTTCAGGGTGATGTGCAGTGTTAGTTTTCCCCACACATAGCGTTTTGCATTTAGGCCAAAAACTTCAATTTTGGTCTCATCAGACCAGAGCACTTTCCTCCACATGTGTGCTGTGTCCCCCACATGGCTTGTGGCAAACTGCAAAAGGGACTTCTTATGGCTTTGTTTCAACAATGGCTTTCTTCTTGCCACTGTTCAATAAAGGCCCGATTTGTGGAGTGCACGACTAATAGTTGTCCCATGGACAGATTCTCCCACCTGAGCTGTGGATCTCTGCAGCTCCTCCAGAGTTACCATGGGCCTCATGGCTGCTTCTCTGATCAATGCTCTCCTTGCCCGGCCTGTCAGTTTAGGTGGACGGCCATGTCTTGGTAGGTTTGCAGTTGTGCCATACTCTTTCCATTTTCGGATGATGGATTGAACAGTGCTCCGTGAGATGTTCAAAGCTTGGGATATTTTTTTATAACCTAACCCTGCTTTAAACTTCTCCACAACTTTATCCCTGGCCTGTCTGGTGTGTTCCTTGGGCTTCATGATGCTGTTTGTTCACTAATGTTCTCTGAGGCCTCACAGAACAGCTGTATTTATACTGAGATTAGATTATACACAAGTGGACTCTATTTACTAATTAGGTACTTCTGAAGGCAATTGGTTGCACTGGATTTTATTTTGGGGTATCAGAGTAAAGGGGGCTGAATACTTTTGCACGCCACACTTTTCAGTTTTTTATTTGTAAAAAAATTTGAAAACCATGTATCATTTTCCTTCCACTTCACAATTATGCACCACTTTGTGTTAGTCTACCACATAGAATCCCAATAAAATACATTTACGTTTGTGGTTGTAACGTGACAAGTTCAAGGGGTATGAATACTTTTGCAAGCCACTGTATGTTGATTCTTTAAATTTTTATTTATTATTGTCACTTTTACCTTATCGTTTTTTTACCTTAATTTTATCCTTGTAATATCATTATTGAGCGCCCCGTTGTCTTGTCAAACACATTTCATTGTACCGTTGATCCTGTGTTAACCTACATATGACAAATAAAACTGAACTGAACTGAACTAAACTGAGTTACTCCAGCATTTTGTATCTACCTATGGTGTAAACCAGCATCTGCAGTTCCTTCTTACTCAAAATTAATGGGTTTTTATTCATTTTTATCTGACAGAGCAAGGTAATTCAAGACGGCGGAGCTGGAAGGTGAGAGGGAATGCCTGGGGATTGTCCATGTCCTCAAAAAAAGTGCGGCACGGTGGTGCAGCGGTAGGGTTGCTGCCTCACAGCCCAGAGACCCGGGCTCAATCCTGACCATGGGTGCTGCCTGTACGGAGATTGTACGTTCTCCCCGTGACCTGCGTGGCTTTCTCCGGAATCTCCGCTCCTGCAGGCCCCAAAGACCTGCAGGATTCCCCTACTCTGTGTTAAAGATTCTGTGCATTTACCCTATCTATTCCTCATGATCTTTTACACTCTCAGACCATCCCTCATCCTCCTGCACTCCAAGGACTAAAGTCCCAGCCTGCTCAGCCTCTCCCTGTAGCTCAATCCCCTGTTTCCCCATGTTTGGCCCAGATCCATCTAAGCCTTGGCTATCCATGTACCTGTCCAAGTGTCCGTTAAATGCTGTTATAGTACATGCTTCAGCCACCTCCTCCGGCAGCTCGTTCCATATCGCCATCACTGAATGATACTGATGGCTCCTTCTTTCCTTCTTTCGTCCTTTCTTCCCTTCTTTTCTTTCTCTCTCTCTCTCTCTCACTGTCTCTTTCTTTCTCTCTTCCTCTTTTTCTTTTCTTTGTGTGTATGACTGCGAGCGTGTGTATATATATGATCTATATATGTGTATTTGTGAGTGTGTGTATATATACACACACTGAATATTCTCTTTCTCGTTTATTATATCGTTTACAGAGTACTATGTTAACATATTCAGTTGTGCTGCTGCAAGTAAGAATATCATTGTTCTATCTGAGACACATGACTAAAAAACATTCTTGACTCTTGGCTCGTGGCCTCTGGTGAGTTGTCTTTGAGTCACAAGGTTCAGCTGATGCCCAGACATGTCATATGTCTCTGCTCATGTTTAGCGGAGCCCACAAGGTTCTGGGTTGTCTCTGTACTACAACAGTGAGAGCGGGCCCTGATCGCTCAGATGGATGGAAGAGGTCCCATGGCACAGCTCTAGTTTAGTTTAGAGATACAGCACGGAAACAGGCCCTTCGGCCCACCGAGTCTGTGCCGACCAGCGATCCCCGCACATTACCTCTATCCTACACTAGGGATAACTCTACATTTATACCCAGCCAATTCACCTACAAACCTGTACGTCTTTGGAGTGTGGAAGGAAACCAAAAGTTCTCTGAGAAAGCCCACGCAGGTCACGGGGAGAACGTGCAAACTCCGTACAGACAGCACCCGTAGTCGGGATCGAACCCGGGCCTCTGGCGCTGTGAGGCAGCAACTCTACCACTGCGCCATCATGCCACACAATACGTGCATCTCTCCCTTGCATTCATCAACCTTACTGAAGGTGGCTTAGTCTCACAGCGGGTAGTGTTGTAACCCTGCAGGATCTTGACCTCCCGTGCTGCCTGTGTGGAGGTTGCACGCACTCCCGGTGACAGTCTAGCTTTTCCCCGGGTGCTCCGGTTTCTCCCCGTATCCCAAAGACGTGCGGGTTTGCAGATTAACTGGCTGCGGCAAATTGCCCCTCCAACACTCCATCAGACGGAGGTGATGAAGAAGGGTCTCGACCTGAAACGCCGCCAACTCCTTTTCTCCATAGATGCTGCCTCACACGCTGAGTTTCTCCAGCATTTTTTGCCTACCTAGGATAGATACATGGTTAGGAAGGGCTTTAGAGGGATATGGGCCATACACAGGCAAATGGGACTAGTTTTAATGGGGTGTCTCGGTCAGCATGGACAAGTTGGACCGAAGGGCCTGTTGCCGTGCTTTATAACTATGATTCTCTGTCTTCTCCCTGTGAACAAACCAGTCTGAAGAAGGGTCTCGACCGAAACGTCACCCATTCCTTCTCTCCAGAGATGCTGCCTGTCCCGCTGAGTTACTCCAGCATCTTGTGTCTATCTTCACAAAGAACTTCTGTTGGGTTAATTGCTTAGTGTAGATTCAGTTTGGACTAAGATAGACCCATAATTCTGGAGGGACTCAACAGGACAGGTGACGTCTCTGGAGAGAAGGAATGGTTGACGTTTCGGGTCAAGACCCTTGTGTCTGAGGTGATGTATGGGTCTGAAGAAGGGTCCCAACCCAGAACGTTTCATCCATAGATGCTGCCTGACCTACTGAGTTGCTCAACAGTGAGAGGATGGGATAGTTCGGAGATCCAGCAGAAATTGAAAAAACTGCTGACGCTGGCTAGAGCTGTTCTGCCAAGATGCTGCCTGACCCACTGAGTTACTCCAGCACTTTGTGTCTGTCCTTTTGTGTATTAACCAGCATCTGCAGTTCTTTCTTTCTACATTTTGTCCATTCTCAAGAGATGCCCCGTGAGCCTCTGAGTTACTCCAGCACTTTAATGTCCAGCAGGGAACTAGATGGGCCGAATGTGAGGGAGGGTGCCATTGGTGGTGTGTCAAGCCTTCTGTAGCTTTCTTTGCCGCCCCTGCAATAGGGCTGTGCCGGACGGCTGTGTAGGAAGGAACTGCAGATGCTGGTTTGACGGTTATTTCAGGTGAGGCAGACGTTCACTTGCACCTCCTCCAACCTCATCTACTGTATCCGTTGTTCAAGATGTGGACTCTTATACATCGGCGAGACCAAACGCAGACTGGGCGATCGTTTCAGCTTTAAAGTCAGCTTGTTGAGTCTCATTGTCTGTAAAGGGCCTGTCCCACCAGCATCTGACGCCATGCGATGAGGGCGATCAAACTAGAAGTGGGGGCCGCGCGGAGGTCGGGTGATCCCCTGTACAGGGCCGTTCCCACCAGCATGCGCCTGCATGTGGCAAGCGCGACCAAACCGGCAGCGAGGGCCGCGCGGAGGTCGGGTGAGTGGCGCAACGCGGCGCAAAGTGAGGCAAACTTGGAGCGAAGTCTTAAAGGTAAGTTCGCCAGGACAGAGAGGGGCACACAGAGAGGGGCACAGAGGCACACACACAGAGGGCCACGGAGCCACACACAGAGAGGGTCACGGAGGCACCTACAGAGAGGGTCACGGAGGCACGATGTCGAGACGGTGTGTAATGCGTCGAGGCGACTGCGAGCCGACAAGCCGTTGCCGCGCGGAATTTTTGAACATGGTCAGTTTTTCGGAGCCCCGCGCGATGTCGGGACGAACTCCGCACAATTCCGCACGGCTCCGGCGATCGAAGTGGGACCGGCCCCGCGACGCCGGACGGCTCAAGCGACCACGTTAGGTCGCGCTAATCGCATAGAGTTGCATGCTTGTAGGACAGGCCCTTAACTCATTTTCACCTAGCCTACAGCTAACAATGGCCTGTTTCCTTTATCATCGTTACTTTCTGCATATCTTTCTTCCATTTGTTCTACATCTCTCTATATCACCGTCTATATCTCACGTTTCCCTCTCCCCTGACTCTCAGTCTGAAGAAGGGTCTCGACCTGACACATCACCCATTCCTTTCCTCCACAGATGTTGCCTGTCCCGCTGAGTTACTCCAGCCTTTTGTGTCTATCTTCGGTTTAAACCAGCACCTACAGTTCCTTCTTACTCAAAGTCATCTTGTTGAGTCTCGTTGTCTGTAATTCATTTTCACCTTTCACACAGCTAACAGCACCTCCTAAACCTGCACCTCCTCCAACCTCATCTATTGCATCCGCTGCTCTAGGTGTCAGCTGCTCTACATCGGTGAGACCAAGCGTAGGCTTGGCGATCGCTTCGCCCAACACCTCCGCTCGGTCCGCAATAACCAACCTGATCTCCCGGTGGCTCAGCACTTCAACTCCCCCTCCCATTCCAAATCCGACCTTTCTGTCCTGGGCCTCCTCCATGGCCAGAGTGAGGACCACCGTAAATTGGAGGAGCGGCTCCTCATATTTCGCTTGGGCGGTTTGCACCCCAGCGGTATGAACATTGACTTCTCCAATTTCAGGTAGTCCCTACTTTCTCCTCCCCTTCTCAGCTCTCCCTCAGCCCACTGGCTCCACCTCTTCCTTTCTTCTTCCTGCCCCCCCACCCTCACATTAGTCTAAAGAAGGCCCAAAACATTACATTTTTCGCATATCTGTCATTAATTTGTTCTGTATCTCTCTACATCACCGTCTATATCTCTCGTCTCCCTTTCCCTTGACTCTAGCCTGAAGTTTCAGATCAGTTTCAGTTTAGTTTATAGTCACGTGTGAAAAGGTACAGTGGGTACGAGGTACGAGGTACAGTGAAAGGTTAAA
>OY740819.1:13759821-13829821 GCA_963514005.1 Raja brachyura | reverse complement strand
ACACTTTTTCTCACCGAAGAGTGGTGAGTTTGTGGAATTCTCTATCTCAGAGGGCGGTGGAGGCCGGTTCTCTGGATACTTTCAAGAGAGCTAGATAGGGCTCTTAAAGGTAGCGGAGTCAGGGGATATGGGGAGAAGGCAGGAACGGGGTACTGATTGGGGATGATCACATTGAATGGCAGTGCTGGCTTGAAGGGCCGAATGGCTTCCTCCTGCACCTACTGTCTATTGTCTATTGGATGAGAAAGTGGGATAACAGAGAGCTTGTGTGACCAGCTGATCGACGATCGGCACGGACTCGATGAACACAAGGGCGTGTTTCTCTGCTATATCTCTAAACTAAAGCTAAACAAAACTATTTTGACCCATTCCTTCTCTCCAGAGATGCTGCCTGCCCCGCTGAGTTACTCCAGCATTTGTATATCTTCTTTTTAAACCAGCATCTGCAGTTCTTTCCTAAACCATTTGGATGCTGTGTCTCCCTAGTTAGTTAGTTTAGTTCATTGTCACGTGTACCGAGGTACAGTGAAAAGCTTTTGTTGCGTGCTAACCAGTCAGCGGAAAGACAATACATGATTACAATCGATCCGTCCACAGTGTACAGATACAGGATAAAGGGAATAACGTTTAGTGCAAGAGAAAAAATGTTTCCTGTGTCTGTTCTAAGCCATTTAGACGGAGACGAGGAAACACTTTTTCTGACGGAGAGTTGTGAGTCTGTGGAATTCTCTGCCTCAGAGGGCGGTGGAGGCCGGTTCTCTGGATACTTTCAAAGGAGAGCTAGATAGGGCTCTTAAAGATAGCGGAGTCAGGGGATATGGGGAGAAGGCAGGAACGGGGTACTGATTGGGGATGATCAGCCATGATCAATCACATTGAATGGCGGTGCCGGCTCGAAGGGCTGAATGGCCTACTCCTGCACCCATTGTCTATTGTCTATTGTTTAGTGCAAGATAAAGTCCAGTAAAGTTCAATTAAAGATAGTCTGAGGGTCTCCAATGAGGTAGATGGTAGTTCAGGACCGCTCTCTGGTTGTGGTAGGATGGTTCAGTTGCCTGATAACAGCTGGGAAGAAACTGCCCCTGAATCTGGAGGTGTAATCTATATCTGCATTGCCAAAGTATTCAATTCATTTCTACACCCCTCCTCCCTCTCACCTCTCTTTTGAGGAGTTCCAACCTCTCCATGAATCAACCATTACTTGCATGTGAAGAACGTGCCCCATAGAACAACACTGAATTGTTCTCCCACATTTCTCATTATCTTCCTAGTCCAGTGTTACCCAGAGCAATGGGCATTCAACACCCAGTTTGGTCTTCTGGGGAAAAGGGTCATATTAAAATCTTTTCAGTTTAATTTAGATACAACGTGGAAACAGGCCCCTCGGCCCACCGAGTCTGCGCCAACCAGCGATCCCCACACACTAACACCATCCTACACACACTAGGGACAATTATACATTTATACCAAGCCTATTAACCTACAAACCTGCATGTCTTTGGAGTGTGGGAGGAAACCGAAGATCTCGGAGAAAACCCAAGCAGGTCACGGGGAGAACGTGCAAACTCCGTACAGACAGCACCCGTAGTCAATGTGTTCATGCGTATTCGTGTGTGTGTGGGTGTGGGTGTGTGTGTGTATTTGTGAGTGTGTGCGGGTGTGTGGGTGAGTGTGTGCGGGTGTGTATTTGTGAGTGTGTGCGGGTGTGTGGGTGAGTGTGTGCGGGTGTGTGTGTGGGTGAGTGTGTGCGGGTGTGTGTATGTGTATTTGTGAGTGTGTGCAGGTGTGTGTGTGTGTGTGTGCGTGCGGGTGCGTGTGTGTGCGTGTGTGTGCGTGTGTGCGTGTGTGTGCGTGTGTGTGTGTGTGTGTGCGTGTGTGTGCGTGTGTGTGCGTGTGTGTGTGTGTGTGTGTGTGTGTGTGTGTGTGTGTGTGTGTGTGTGTGTGCGGATGTGTGTGTGTTAACGTACATACATCTGTGAAGAACAGTAGTCAGGATCGAACCCGGGTCTCTGGGGCTGTGAGGCAGCGACTCTACGCTGGGCAATATGATGCCACCTCCTTAGAGAATCAGAGAGTTATACAGCAAGGCACCAGGCCCTTTGGCACTACCCGTTCATGCCAACCAAGCTGTATACCTGTGCAGGAAGGGACTGCAGATTCCGGCTTACACTGAAGATAGACACAAAATGTTGGAATAACTCAACAAGTCAGCTAGCATCTCTGGGGCAAAGGAATAGGTGGTATTTTGGGGTTGGGACCCTTCTTCTAGTACCCTCCTTGAGCTAGTTGTCTTCTCGCCCCCTTCGCCCCCTTCGCCTAATATTTGCCCGCGCTCCTCCAAATCTTTCCTATCCATTTGTATCATCTCAGTCGGGTGAATGAAAGGAATAAAACTCACCGATGGAATGAAAATAATAGCCGTGCAGCTAGCGTTAGTAAACTGCCACCCTGCTCATATGGTCATAATTAATAGGAGCAGAATTAGGCCATTCGGCCCATCAAGTCTACTCCACCATTCAATCATGGCTGATCTACCTCTCCCTCCTAACCCCATTCTCCCGCCTTCTCCCCATGACCCCTGACACCCGTACTAATCAAGAATCTATCTATCTCTGCCTTAAAAATATCCACTGACGTGGCCTCCACAGCCTTCTGCGGCAAAGAATTCCACATTCGCCACCCTCTGATTAAAGAAATTCCTCCTCATCTCCTTCCTAAAAGAACGTCCATTAATTCTGAGGCTGCGACCTCTAGTCCTAGACTCTCCCACTAGTGGAAACATCCTCTCCACATCCACTCTAAGCTTTTCACTATTCTGTACGTTTCAATGAGGTCCCCCCCCTCATTCTTCTAAACTCCAGCGAGTACAGGCCCAGTGCCGACAAACGCTCATTGCAGGTTAGCCCACTCATTCCTGGTATCGTTCTTGTCAACCTCCTCTGGACCCTCTCCAGAGCCAGCTCATCCTTCCTCAGATACATGGGTTCTCATCTGCTGACTGCATTTGAGGAAGGTTGTGGTAGATTGAGTTGAAAATCCAGGCAAACATTGAGGGAGTGTGGCACTGCTGAAAGTAGGCCCAATATGATGTTCACATTCACAATGGATCCCAAGGCACTGGCGTATCTGGCCATTAAAACGTTATTAAACAGCTCATACCTCATTGGAGTCACTGCTTCACCATGCCTGGGACCCGGCTTCGATTCTGACCTCGTGTGCTGTCTGCGTGGAGTTTGCACGTTCTCTCTGTGACCTGCGTGAGTTTCCTCCGGGTGCTCCGGTTTCCTCCCACAATCCAAAATATGTGCGGTTTTGTAGGTTAATTAGCCGCCTGTAAACAGATCCTAGTGCGTAGGGAGTGAATGAGAAAGTGGGATAACATAGAACTGGCATGAACGGGTGATCGATGGTCGGGGAGTGGGATAAGGTTGAGAGGGCTATGGGAAAATGAGGGCAATTGGGAATACCTCAGATGGAGCATCATGGCCAACATGGAGGAGTTGGGCCGAAGGGCCTGTTTCTATGCTGTATCTCTAAACTAAACTGAACTAAATTACACATAGAGTCATACAGCATGGAAACAGGCCCTTCAGCCCAACTCACCTATGCTTTCCCTCCCGCACTCCAAAGGCACGCGTGTTAGTTGGGCAAACGGCCCTCTGTAAATTGCCCCTGGTATGTTGGAAGTGGGATAACATAGAACTAGTGTGAACGGGGCGATCGCTAGCCAGGGTGGGCTCGGTGGGCCGAAGGGCCTGTTTCCGTGGAGTGTGGCTTTAAAGAGAAAGGAAGCTTCTGTGAAAGCAATCATCGCTTCCCGCATTCCCGCAGAAGTGCTTGGTCATTCAGGTCTAGTCTGGGAAGAACTGAAGTCCCTGACCCACGAACCTTACCCTCATGTTACAGGGAATTTGTTCAGCTTAGTTGACAGTGCACTTGGCCCAGATCCAGGAGAATGTGCTTTTTGGGCTGCGTGCCAAGACTGGGTTTTATAATCTAGGCTGACACTCCAGAGCGTGCTAACTTGCTGACTCGTCATGATTTAGGTTGTGGCCTTCAATAAAAAGTTAAAAGTGGTTGCTATAATAAGGTGAAATCCTCTGTTCGACAAACATTTACTGGCATTAGAAGCTCACCTACACAGAAGTGCAAAGCCAAACTCCTACAGAGCATGTCAAGAGGAATCGATCGGCACTAGGCCTGCAGTTCTTCAAGGACAAAAATCTCATTCACCAAACGGTTTTATCATCCAAAGTATTCTTGTGAAGCTGGAGTATGTTTATCCAATCTTGGAATGGTACGGTTAGTTGCACAGCACGCAAACAGGCCCTTCGGCCCATCCCACCCATGTCATTCAAGTTGCCTGACTTGTGTAGGAAGGAACCGGTTTATACTGAAGATCGACACATGATGCTGGAGTAACTCAGCGGGACGGGCAGCCCGTTTCCGTGCTGTATCTCTAATCTAAACTAATCTCAACTATAGTGCAGGATGTGTAGAAACAGCCCACTGTCCATAGGGAAGAGCCGCCAAGATTCGGCACCGTTTTCAAAGTCCCAGCCTATCTAATCTCACTTTATAACTCAAGCCCTCTAGCCTCGGCAAAATCCTTGTGGATCTTCTCTGAATGAAGGAATACTTTAATGCCACACGTGACAAGACACAGTGAAATTCTATGCTTGCGTCCCCAAATAGTCGCCCATGAAGGGTGTTTACAAAGTTACAAATCCCCCCTCCCCCCCCGTCCCCCCCCCCCCCCCCGCGCCTGTTCCCCCTTTGTTCCCCCCTTGGGTTTTCCGCAAGATCTTCGGTTTCCTCCCACATTCCAAAGACGTACAGGTTTGTAGGTTAATTGGCTTGGTGTATGTGTAGATTGTCCCTAGTGTGTGCAGGACAGTGTTAGTGTGGTCGGCACGGATTCGGTGGGCCGAAGGGCCTGTTTCCGCGCTGAAACTAAACTAATCTAAAGACCAGAAACTGTGGATGCTGGAATCAGTGCTGGAGGAACTCAATGGGTCAGGAACATCATCTATTCATTCCCTCCCCAGATACTGCCTGACATAATTTCCTCCAGTAACCCACGTGTCCATGGGGAGAACAGGAAAACACCACACAGACAGCACCCGAGGACAGGATTGAACCCGGGTCTCAGGATTGTGTAGTGTGGTGTTGTGTTCTGGCAGATGCCGGGAAGAAGCTATTTTTGATCCTGTGGTCACGATTTGCATCAAAGTCAGACACTAAAGGGCCAGTCCCACCAGCATGCAACTCTATGCGATGAGCGCGACCTAACGTGGTCGCTTGCGCCGTCCGGCGTTGCGGGCCCGGTCCGACTTCGATCGCCGGAGCCGTGCGGAATTGTGCGGAGTTCGTCCCGACATCGCGCAGGGCTTCGAAAAACTGACTATGTTCAAAAATTCCGCGCGGCAATGGCTTGTCGGCTCGCAGTCGCCTCGACTTATTACACACCGTCTCGACATCGTGCCTCCGTGATCCTCTATGTGTGTGGCTCCGTGGCCCTCTGTGTGTGTCCCTCTCTGTCCTGGTGAACTTACCTTTAAGACTTCGCTCCAAGTTCGCCTCACTTTGCGCCGCGTTGCGCCACTCACCCGACCTCCGCGCGGCCCTCGCTGCCGGTTTGGTCGGGCATGCCGCATGCAGGCGCAAGCAGGTGGGAACGGCCCTGTACAGGGGATCACCCGACCTCCGCGCGGCCCCCGCTTCTAGTTTGATCGCGCTCATCGCATGGAGTTGCATGCTGGTGGGACAGGCCCTAAAGGCTGAAGTAACTGAACGGGACAGGCAGCATCTCTGGAGAAAAGGAATGGGTGACGTTTCGGGTCGGGACCCTTCATCCAAATGTTTTCGCAATTTCAGACTCCTCTTCCTCCTCCCCAATGTTAGGAATGAAATGAAAGCGTGGCCATGCTCAACATTTATGAAAGAAGTGTATGAAATATTTATGAAAAATAAAATTATGAAAATAATATTGATTTATGATTTTCCTATTACTGTCTGGGGGAATTTGCTATATGAAAGTTAACTGCTGTATTTCCTGTATCGAAGACTTCATTTAAGTATTTTATTGGGTGTAAAGTACTTTGGATTGTCTGAACGGAGTATGATAGGTTTTGTGTAAATTCAATTTGGCAACCCTTTACCTTACTGCCTCTCTTTATTCCTCAGTTACATCATGTAGCTCTGATCTCTTATCCCCTATAACTTAGTATGGAGATACAGAGTGGGAGCAGGCCCTTCAGCCCATTGAGTCTGCACCCACCCAGCGATCCATGCACAATAACATTATCCTACACACACCAGGGACAATTTGTAATTTTACCCAAGCCAATTAACCTACAAACCTCTACGTCTTTGGAATGTGGGAGGAAACCGGAGCACCCGGGGAAAACCCACGCAGTCGTCCCACACTCCAACTAGATGCAGGTTTGTAGGTTGATGGGCTTCTGTGAATTACCGCTACTGTGTAGGATAGAACTAGCTGGTCGGCACGGGCTACGTGGGCTGAAGGGCCTGTTTCCGCGCTGTATCTCGAAACTAAACTTCCCTCCATACTGGCACGGTGACGCAGCGGTAGAGTTGTGCCGTACAGCACTTTCAGTGCCAAAGTCGGGAGTTCGATCCCGACTACGGGCGCTGTCTGTACGTAGTTTGTACGTTCTCCCTGTGGCCGCCTGGGTTTTCTCCGGGTGCTCCGGTTTCCTCCCACAGTCAAAAGCCGCACAGGTTTGTATGCTAATTGGCTTCTGTATATTGTCCCCAGTGTGTAGAATAGAACTAGTGTATGGGGTGGTGGCTAGCTGGCTTGGACTCAGCGGGCAGAAGGGCATGTTTCCACTGTATCTCTCAACTAGACTAAACTAAACTAAACTAGACAGGTCTTGATAGAGTGGATGCGGAGAGGATGTTTCCACTAGTAGGAGAGTCTAGGACCAGAGGTCACAGCCTCAGAATTAAAGGATGTTCCTTCAGGAAGGAGATGAGAAGCAATTTCTTCAGTCAGAGGGCGGTGAATCTGTGGGATTCTTTGCCACAGAAGGCTGTGGAGGCCAAGTCAGTGGATATTTTTAAGGCAGAGATAGATAGATGGTTGATTAATACGGGTGTCAGAGGTTATGGGGAGAATGGGGTTAGGAGGGAGAGATAGATCAGCCATGATTGAATGGCAGAGGGCTCTAGATGGGCCGAATGGCCTAATTCTGCTATCACTTATGGACATATGAACTTATAAACTCAAACTGGGTGTTTTTCTGTGCTGACTGATGATATTGGCCAGTCAATCTGCACTCTGGTTTTCCCAAGTTAACTTGATGGCAGATTACTGAGCGGTGTTTGTCAGTCGAACCACCATTGAATGGCCAAGAAACAAATGAGTCCAGATGAAGTGAAACACAGCCGTGAAGCTTTGTGATTTTCCTCCACTTTCCCCGGTTCTCGCCCCCTTTGACTTCCCGAGTCTGCGGACCAATACCTTGTGATCCAAAATTCCAGGCAAGAATTTAAAAAAAAAAATCACACCATGACTTGAACTGACAAATCAAAGTCCTTAAAAGTTTTGAAAACAAGTCTGGATACTTACCCTGAATAGTTAGGCCCGAGCGTTTCCATGGCAACGGGAGAGTAGTCAATTAAGAATGCAAAAACTGCGATCCATTTCCCACTGAGAAGAACATCCTGTGAATCTGTGGAAACAATTCTGATCGTTCTTGACTGCGGCGAAGATTTATAATCAGTAGTAAACTGCTTTTATTCTGGTTCGAAAGGAATTAAAGGAAAATTTACACCCGTAACTTTTTGGCTCATGAATACAGAACCGCTCAGCAAACCACAAAAAAAAGGTTTGGTGGTTGCAGAGTATTAATCAGTATTCAACAAATGTCACGAAGGAACAAATCATGGAAATAGCGCAAATAACGGTGAAAGCTGGTCATTTGATTGAAACTAAAGGGCCTGTCCCACTTGGGTGTCATTTGCAGGTAATTTACGCGACACCATTTACGCGTCACGACGCATGGCGCACACGTGATGTGCGCATTAGGCGCGCATTGGGTAGATGCACAGAGTCTCTTGCCCAGAGTAGGCAAATCGAAGACCAGAGGACACAGGTTCAAGGTGAAGGGGAAAATATTTAATAGGAATCTGAGGGGTAACTTTTTCACACAGAGGCTGGTGGGTGCATGGAACGAGCTGCCAGAGGAGATAGTTGAGGCAGTTTAAGAAACAGTTAGACAGGTATATGGATAGGACAGGTTTGGAGGGATATGGACCAAACGCTGGCAGGTGGGACTAGTGTAGCTGGGACACAGCTGTAGCTGTTGGCCGGTGTGGGCAAGTTGGGCCGAAGGGCCTGTTCCCACACTGTATCACTCTATGACTCTATTAGTTTAGGGATACAGTGCGGAAACAGGCCCTTCGGCCCATCGAGTCCGTGCCGACCAGCGATTCCCGCACATTAACACTCTGCTACACACACTAGGGACAATTTACATTAATATCAATCCAATTAACCTACAAACCTGCAGTGAGTGAGGAAAAAACCCACGCAGGTCACGGGGAGAACGTACAAATTCCATTTAGACAGCACCCGTGGTCAGGATCGAACCCGGGTCTCTGGCGCTGTGAGGCAGCAACTCTACCGCTGCGCCATCGGGCTGCCCCGCTTAATGAAGCAATGCTCGTTTCTCAACCGGGATCCAAAGTTCTTGCAGATGGAATGTAAATGTCCACAACAGTTTACGAGCCTGATACTCCATAAAACCTTGGAAAACTATCAATAAAAAAGAACTTGCAAGCATCAAGATGTTTAATCGTCCCTTGAGGGATGTCCCATAGCAGTTAGCAGCCAAGGAAGCAAAGTAAAGACAGCAAGCATCAGACCCCATCAGTGAGGGCTGATGCATCACATTTGCATCAAATTGCATCACACAAACCAACCTCCCTTCCACTGACTCCATCTACACCTCAAGCTGCCGCGGCAAGGCCAGCAGCATCATCAAGGACCAGTCGCACCCCGGCCACTCCCTCTTCTCCCCTCTCCCATCGGGCAAAAGGTACAGAAGTGTGAAAATCCACACCTCCAGATTCAGGGACAGTTTCTTCCCAGCTGTTATCAGGCAACTGAACCATCCTACCACAACCAGAGAGCGGTCCTGAACTACTATCTACCTCATTTGTGACCCTCGGACTATCCTTGATCGGACTTTGCTGGCTTTACCTTGCACTAAACCTTTAGTTATTCCCTTATCATGTATCTGTACACTGTGAATGGCTCGATTGTAATCATGTGTTGTCTTTCCGCTGGCTGGTTAGCTCGCAACAAAAGTATCTCAGTACTCGTGACAATAACCAAAATTGAAACTGAACTGAACTGATGCTGCAAGTGATGGTGCAAGAGTGGCAAAGTGACGCAGCTAGTAGAGCCACTGCCTCACAGCACCGTAGACATAGGTTCGATCCTGACCTCTGGTGCTGTCTGTGTGGAGTTTGCACGTTCTCCCTCTGACTGCATGGGTTTCCTCCAGATGCCATAGTGTCATAGAGTCATAGTGCCACATACAGCGGGGAAACAGGCCCTTCGGCCCAACTTGCCCATGTCGTCCAACATGTCCCAACTATACTAGTCTCACCCGAAACGTCGCCTATCTCCTTCGCTCCTTAGATGCTGCTGCACCCGCTGAGTTTCTCCAGCTTTTTGTGTAACCCTAGTCTCACTTGACTGTGTTTGGCCCATATCCCTCCAAGCCTGTCCTATCCAGTAGGGTTTATCCAGGGAGCATCCATCCGGATGCTCCGCTTTCCTCCCACGTCCCAAAGACGTGCGGGTATGTAGGTTAATTGGCCCTCTGTAAATTGCCCCTAGTGTGTGATAGTGGGGTAACGCAGAACAAGTGTGAACGGGTGATCGATGGTCAGTGTGTACTTGGTGGGCCGAAGGGCCTGTTCCCATGCTGTATCTCTGATCATAATGAAGCGAGAATCTGACCAGCTACCCTTGACATCCACCGGCATTACCATCACCATCGCCCTACCATTATCAGTCAGGTGATCACTAGACATGGCATATAGCACATCCCCCTCCCATTCGAACTCTGACCTTTCAGCCCGAGTCCTCCTCCATTTGCTCAACGCAAATGGGCCGAACATCACTTCATATTTCACTTGGGCAGCTTACACCCCAGCGGTATGGGTGTTGACTTCTCTAACTTCAAGTAACCCTGGCATTCCCTCTCTCTCCATCCCTCCCCCACCCAAGTCGCACCAGCTTCTCGTTCTCACCCAGCAAACAGCTAACAATGGTCTGTTTCCTTTATCATCGTTACTCTTTTGCATATCTTTCATTCATTTGTTCCATCTCTCCACATCACCGTCTAGATCCCTCATTTCCCTTTCCCCTGACTAAGTTTGGAGAAGGGTCTCGACCCGAAACGTCTCCTATTCCTTCTCTCCAGAGATGCTGCCTGTCCCGTTGAGTAACTCCAGCATTTTGCGTCTATCTTTGGTTTAAACCAGCATCTGCAGTGCCTACCTACACATTCTGGCACATAGATAGGTGAGGGTGCTGGTTAAAGCTAAAATGAGTGGCTCGCCATTCCAGCTCTTTGGCATGTCAGTCGCAGAATGTTAGTCCATTTGCAGAAAAAACTGCAGTGGCAGAAAAAAGCATTGGGCGCATTCCTGTCATCTCCCACACTCCAAAGACATGTGAGTTTGCAGGGTAATTGGCATCGGTAAAATTTGTAAATTGTCCCAAGTGTGTAGGATAGTGTTTGTGTACGGGGACCGCTGGTTGGGCCGAAGGGACTGTTTCCGCCCTGTACCTCTGAACTAAACTAAACTAAACCAAACGTGCAAACTCTGCTCGGACAGCACATGAGGTCAGGATTGAACCTGGGTCTCTGGAGCCATGAGGCAGCGGCTCTACCCGCTGCGCCACTGCGCTGCACTGCATTGGAGGGGGGCCTGCAGGAGGTGGTGTTCCTTGCACCAACTGCACTTGAGCTGGCAGGCGGTGGAGGTGACGGCTTCAGGAGGGGCTACCAACGCAGCCTGGGCTGTGGGTAGTTTAGTTTGGATTAGTTTAGTTTAGTTTAGTTTAGTTTAGTTTAGTTTAGTTTAGTTTAGTTTAGTTTAGTTTAGATTAGTTTAGTTTAGTTTAGTTTAGTTTAGTTTAGTTTGGATTAGTTTAGTTTAGTTTAGTTTAGTTTAGTTTAGTTTAGTTTAGTTTGGATTAGTTTAGTTTAGTTTAGATTAGTTTAGTTTAGTTTGGATTAGTTTAGTTTAGTTTAGTTTAGTTTAGTTTGGATTAGTTTCGTTTAGCTTAGTTTAGTTTGGATTAGTTTAGTTTAGTTTAGTTTGGATTAGTTTAGTTTAGTTTAGTTTAGATTAGTTTAGATTAGTTTAGTTTAGATTAGTTTAGTTTAGTTTAGTTTAGTTTAGTTTAGATTAGTTTAGTTTAGATTAGTTTAGTTTAGATTAGTTTAGTTTAGTTTAGTTTAGATTAGTTTAGTTTAGATTAGTTTAGTTTAGTTTAGTTTAGATTAGTTTAGTTTGGATTAGTTTAGTTTAGTTTGGATTAGTTTAGTTTAGTTTGGATTAGTTTAGTTTAGTTTGGATTAGTTTAGTTTAGTTTGGATTAGTTTAGTTTAGTTTAGTTTGGATTAGTTTAGTTTAGTTTGGATTAGTTTAGTTTAGTTTAGTTTAGTTTAGTTTGGATTAGTTTAGTTTAGTTTAGTTTAGTTTAGTTTGGATTAGTTTAGTTTAGTTTGGATTAGTTTAGTTTAGTTTGGATTAGTTTAGTTTAGTTTAGTTTAGTTTAGTTTGGATTAGTTTAGTTTAGTTTAGATTAGTTTAGTTTGGATTAGTTTAGTTTAGTTTGGATTAGTTTAGTTTAGTTTAGTTTAGTTTAGTTTGGATTAGTTTAGTTTGGTTTAGTTTAGTTTAGTTTGGTTTAGTTTAGTTTGGATTAGTTTAGTTTGGTTTAGTTTAGTTTAGTTTAGTTTAGTTTAGTTTGGATTAGTTTAGTTTAGTTTAGTTTGGATTAGTTTAGTTTAGATTAGTTTAGTTTGGTTTAGTTTAGATTAGTTTAGTTTAGTTTAGTTTAGATTAGTTTAGTTTGGATTAGTTTAGTTTAGTTTGGATTAGTTTAGTTTAGTTTAGTTTAGTTTAGTTTAGATTAGTTTAGTTTAGTTTAGTTTAGATTAGTTTAGTTTGGATTAGTTTAGTTTAGTTTGGATTAGTTTAGTTTAGTTTAGATTAGTTTAGTTTGGATTAGTTTAGTTTAGTTTAGAGTAGTTTAGTTTGGATTAGTTTAGTTTAATTTAATTTAATTTAGTTTAGTTTAGTTCAGAGATATAGCGCGGAGACAGGCCCTTCGGCCCATCGGGTCCATGCCGACTAGCGATCCCCGCACACTAACACTATCCCACACACACCAGGGACAATATTATATTTGATACCAAAGCCAATTAGCTTACAAACATGCACGTCTTTGAAGTGTGAGAGGAAACCGAAGATCACGGAGAAAACCCAAACGTGTGACGGGGAGAACGTGCAAACTCCGTACAGACAGCACCCATAATCAGGATTGAACCCGGGTCCCTGACGCTGTAAGGCGGCAATGCTACCGCTGCGCCGCCGTGCTGTGGCGAGGAACTGCGGCGCATTTTGTAGACGGGTGCATGTCGCACACATTGCTCACGAACGAGGTGGCAGCCTTAACCAAATAGACAGATTCTTGATTAGTGCGGGTGTCAAGGGTAGTATGGGTGTTCTCCACGTGAACACGTGGAATTCCACCGGTGTCCTCCCACATCCCAAAGACGTGCGGGTTTGGAGGTTAATTGGCTTTGGTATAATTGTAAATCATCCTCAGTGTGTGTAGGATAGTGTTAATGTGCGGGGATCGCTGGTCGGTGCGGACTCAGTGGTCCGAAGGGCCTGTTTCCGCATTGTATCTCTATACTAAACTAACCTTTAGTCTTCCTGACTGTTAAGTCTTGCTTCCAGTGTTGAGGCAAGAGAACGATCTGCTCATTTTCACTGGATAGGCGTACCTTCATATTGCCATGAAGAAATATTCGGAGAAGGTGAGGAAAATATCCTTCAGCAAAGAGTTAACATATGATGAACATTTGCCTCTATTTACTGGAGTTTAGAAGGATGAGGGAGGGCCTCATTCAAACTTAGTGGATAGTGAAAGGCCTGGATAGAGTGGATGTGGAGAGGATGTCTCCACTAGTGGGAGAGTCTAGGACTAGAGGTCACAGCCTCAGAATTAAAGGACGTTCTATTAGGAAGGAGATGAGGAGGAATTTGTTCAGTCAGCGGGTGGTGAATCTGTGGAATTCTATGTTCTGTTGTGCTATGCAAAGAAAGATTTTCATTGTCCTGTCAGGGACACATGACAATAAACTCTTTTGACTTTTTTGACTTTGACAGAAGGCTGTGGAGGCCAAATCAATGGATATTTTGAAGCAGAGATCAATTAATTCTTGATTAGTATGGGTATCAGGGGTTATGGGGAGAAGGCAGGAGAATGGGGTTAGGAGGGAGAGATAGATCAGTGATGATTGAATGACAGTGTAGACTTGATGGGCCGAATGGCCTAATTCTGTCCCTATCACTTATGACCTTAGTGATTAGTGTGGGTGTGAAGGGTTATGGGGAGAAGGCAGGACAATGGGGTTGGGAGGGAGAGATAGATCGCCCACGATTGAAAGGCTTGACCTTGTTGGTGCTGGAGGTGAGGGCTTCGGGAGGAGGTGCCGGTGCAGGCAAGGGGTGTGAGTAACAGCGGCGCATTTTGTCGACGGGGGCGCATTGCAGCCATTGCTCCCGGCGGAGGCCACCAATGCGTGGAATGGTGCAGCGCTGCCAATGAAGGGGGTTGGACGGGACCGAGCTCTCGAGTGTCATGCAACTCCGTTAAAGCAATGAAACACAATCTCCCCACCAGGCCTGTCCTGGGTAAAGTTCGCAGCTCATAGTTTACATTGGGGAACTTGAATTCATTACTTGTCGAGGAAGGAACTGCAGATGCTGGTTTAAACCAAAGATAGGCACATGATGCTGGAGCAACTCAGCGGGACAGGCAGCATCTCTGGAGGGAAGGAATGGGTCGAGACCCTTCTTCAGACTTCTTGAATTTATTTCTTTCCCTTCCACGTTCCCTGAACGTTCTGAAGTCCATTCGCTGACAAAGGAGGGAGTTTGTTCATTTGGACTGTACACTTCCATAGGTTCATAAACTCTCGGAGCAGAATGAGGCCATTCGGCCCAGCAAGTCCACTCCGCCATTTCGATCATGGCTGTTCTATCTCTCCCTCTCAACCCCTCAACCCCATTCTCCAGCCTTCTCCCCAAAAGTTCAAAAGTGATAGGTGCAGAATTAGGCTGTTCGGCCCATCTAGTCTACTCTGACATTCATGCATGGCTGATCTGTCTTTCCCTCTCAACCCCATTCTCCTGCCTCCTCCCCATAACCCCTGATACCCGCACTAATCAAGAATCTATTTATGCCCACCTTAAAAATACCCGATGGCTTGGCCTCCACAGCTGTCTGTGGCAATGAATTCCACAGATTTGTTGTATCTCCACTACATAGGACAACACAAGGACAGGCCCTTCGGCCCACAATGTCCGTGCAAAACATGGTGCCAAGTTAAACTCATCTCATCTGCTGCAAGTGTCAAGTATAAATATATACTCTGTGTGTATTTATATATATATATACTGTATATACGCACGCACGCACGCACGCACGCACGCACGCACACACACACACACACACACACACACACACACACACACACACACACACACATACATATATATATTGGTCGGTCATGGTGGCGCAGCGGTAGAGTTGCTGCCGTACAGCGAAAGCAGCGCCGGAGACCCAGGTTCGATCCCGACTACGGGTGCTGTCTGTACGGAGTTTGTACGTTCTCCCCATGACCTGCGTGGGTTTTCTCCGAGATTTTCGGATTCATCCCACACTCCAAAGACGTACAGGTTTGTAGGTTAATTGGCTTGGTGTGAATGTAAAAATTGGCCCTAGTGGTTGTAGGATAGTGTTAATGTGCGGGGATCGCTGGTCGGCGCGGACCCAGTGGGCTGAAGGGCCTTAAGGGCCTGTCCCTCCAGCATGTGACTGCATGCGGCGAGCGCGACCGAACGTGTGGTTTGAGCCGTACGGCCTCGCGGGGCCAGTTCCACTTGGAACCGCGGAGCCGTATGGAGCTGTGCGGGGCTGGTCCCGACATCATACTCACCAATCAGCTGGGCAGAAGGTGGGCCGAGTCAATTTGGACGTCGCACGCCGTCGGGCGGTGACGTCATCACGCAACGCCACGCGCTAGGCGTATGCCGTCAAGACGCTGCGTACGACGTCGAGACGTTGTGCACGTCCTCAATGCGGCTGCGTTGCCGCGCGGGATGTTTTGAACAGTGCCAGTTTTTCGGAGCCCCGAGCGATGTTGGGACCAGCCCCGCACAACTCCATACGGCTCCGGCAATCGAAGTGGGACCGGCCCCACGAAGCTGCACGCCTCAAGCGACCACGTTAGGTTGCACTCACCGCATGGAGTCGCATGCTAGTGGGACAGGCCCTTTATTCCGCGCTGTACCTCTAAACTAAACTATAAATTAATGATACATATATTTATATATGGCATATATTATATTATATATTTCTTATATTCTTATATTTCTTATAGTTTCTTATATATACAATATATATATATATATAAGAAACAATAACAGTGCAAAGACAAAACCAATGCTCCTAGTCTATGTAATTCAGAGCTTATTTGCAGGTTGTAGTGTTTAATAGCCTGATGGCTGTAGGGAAGAAGCTGCTCCTGAACCTGGACGTTACAGTTTTCAGGCTCCTGTACCTTCTTCCCGATGGCAGGGGTGAGATGAGAGCGTGGCCAGGGTGGTGTGGGCCTCTGATGATGCTGGCTGCCTTATTGAGGCAGCGACTGCTGTAGATCCCTTCGATGGTGGGGAGGTCAGTACCCGTGATGGACCGGGCAGTGGTCACTCCCATTCCCTGTATATCCATGTGTCTGTCTAAAAGCATGTTATAACGCCACTATCGTATCTGTCTCCACCCCCACCCCTGGCAGCGCGTTCCAGGCACCCACCACCCTCTGTGTAAAAAAAACTGCCCCACACTTTAAAGGCTATGCCTTGAGTTCTTGATATTTCAACTGTGGGAGATGCACTATCTACCTGTCTTTACCTCTCATCATTTGATATGCACCTTTTAATACTTCAAATGATCATACAGGTTTTTTTTATTCACATCTGAGCGGGTAGTATGGTCTCCGTTTAACTATCTATCTGAATGTCACATGTTTGGAGGATGTTTTATCTTCAGACAGTACTAAGCAGTTAAACGATATGGGAGAAGTCAGGATATGTATTTCTATAACATCTTAAACCATCTCAGATGTTATGATACAGGAGATGTGGCAGCAATTTTTTACACATTGCAAAGAAGAAAGAATATGTTTAACAATCTGTCGGTGCTGGGAAGAACGAGGGCGGCACGGTGGCGCAGTGGTAGAGTTGCTGCCTCACAGCGCCGGAGACCCGGGTTCGATCCCGACTACGGGTGCTGTCTGTACGGAGTTTGCACGTTCTGCCCGTGACCTGCGTGGGTTTTTTCCAAGATCTTTGGTCTCCTCCCACACTCCAAAGACGTACAGGTTTGTAAGTTAAAAGTCCCTGGTGTGAGTAGGATAGTGTTAGTGTGCGGGGATCGCTGGTCGGCGCGGACTCGCTGGGCCGAAGGGCCTGTTTCTGCGCTGTGTCTGTAAACTAAACTAAACAAAGACTGTGGGTGTTTGAAATTGAAATAAAAACAGAAATCTCGGTTAGTTCCTTATTGCCACGGATACCGAGATACAGTGAAGTTTGTTGTCTGTGCTACCCAGTCAAAGCTTACTGTACAAGAATACAATCTTACAGAAGTTAGAATGAAACAGATGTAACTAGATTCTCTTAGCTTTAGCTTAGTTAGTTTAACCTATTCGGCCCATCTAGTCTACTCCGCCATTCAATCATAGCTGATCTATCTCTCCCTCTCAACCCCATTCTCCTGCCTTCGCCCCATAACCCCTGACACCCGTACTGATCAAGAGTCTATCTATCTCAGCCTTAAAAATATCCACTGACTTGGCCTCCACAGCCGTTCTGTGGCAATAAATTCCACAGATTCACCACCCTCTGACTAAAGAAATGTTACTCTAATTTAATCCAAGTTACCTCTGCATTTCCTCTCCCTCTGTCCATCTTCCACCCAAGTCCTCGTGCTAATTTCACCATTTTTATCCCTTCGTTATCAACTCGTCCCCAGCCAACAATGGAGCATTGTGGGCTCCACCTTTCCAGGCTCTGCGTTGTTCTGTACCTTCCCATACCTCTAGTTTCCCCCTCCCCCGCCCGACTCTCAGTCTGATGAAGGATCTCGACCCAAAGCATCACCTTAGTTTTTAGTGATACAGCATAGAAACAGGCCCTTCGGCCCACCCAGTCCGTACTGACCAGCGATTCCCACACACTAACACTATTCTATACACACTAGGGATAATTTACAATTTTACCAAGCCAATTAACCTACAAAAACCTGTACATCTTTGGAGTGTGGGAGGAAACTGGAGCTCCTGGGGAAAATTCACGCAGGTCACGGGGAGAACGTACAAACTCCGTACAGACGGCACCCATAGTCAGGATTGAACCCGGGTCTCTGGCGCTGTGAGGCAGCAACTCTACTGCTGCGCCACTGTGCGACCCAGTAGCTTTAGGTCCTTAATTGTCACGTGTACTGAGGTACAGTGAAAAGCTTTGTTTTACGCGCTATCCAATCAAATCTAATACTACAATGAATACATACAAGTTATGGCCCTGTCCCACGGTACGAGTTCTCCCGAGTTTGCCCCGATTCGAACTCGGAGATTTACGGTAATGGCCGCTCGTCGGTACTCGGGGCTCTCGTGGACATTTTTCAACGTGTTGGAAAATCTTCACCAGCCTTCCCGAGCTTACCTGCCGTTAGCGAGTCTTCCCGAGTACCTGCCGTTAGCGTTACGAGCCGCTAAGAGACGTCCCCAAGCTCCGACGTACCCGCTACGTCCATTCTCCGTGCTTGCCACGAGTTTGATTATTTTTTAAACTCGGGAGAGCTCTTGGAATGAACTCGTACCGTGGGTCAGGGCAATTGGGGTCCGTAGGAGTCCGTTGATGTCGGCTTGTAATGCAAATGGTTGATACTGGGGACATCCGGTAAACTCGTGCCGTTTTTTCATCCCTGTAAAAAATGTCCACGACTAAAAAAATACTCGTGATGGAAAAAATGGTTACTTTTTACTTGTAGTTGATCATTACGAGCCACTAGGAGACATCCGCAAACTCCTACAGACCCGCTACGGACATTCTCCGAGTTCGAATCGGGGGTAAACTCGGGAGAACTCGTGAATTACCTCGTACAGTGGGACAGGGGCTTTAGCGTAAAATTGTAAGTTGTCCCTTGTAGGACGGTGCTAGTATTGGGGGTGATCGATGGTTGGCATGGACTCGATGGGCTGAATGGCTAAAAAATCTCCAAAGTCTAAAATCCAAATCCAATCAAAGCAAACTCAAGTACAATACTCTGATGATACAAAGTGCATCGCTGACTGCCAGATCCAGGGACAATCTCCGCAGTGGGGTAGAGGTGAATGGGACAGTACCCTGGCTTATGGAAGGACCGTTCAGAAGCCTGATAACAGAGGGGATGAAGCTCTTCCTGAGTCTGGTGGTGCGCGCTTTCAAGCTTCTGTACCTTCTGCCGGACGGGAGCGGGGAGAAGAGGGAATGACCAGGGGTGGGACAGGGGCATGGCTTTGATTATGTTGGCTGCTTTTACAAGGCAGCGTGAAGGGTAGTTGGCGTCATTAGTGGTGAGTCGCGGTCTGTGCGATGGACCGGGCTACATCCACAACTCGGCAATTTCTTGCAGTCTGTTCCCAAACCAAACTGTGATGCAACCCGACAGTATGTTTTCCCTGCGAAGAAGTTCGTCAGTGGCTCCGCTGGTGGGGCTACTGCTTGCAACTCTCATTTCTCCTTGCGACCGCATTGGTTTCCTCCAGTTTTCTCCCACATAGAAACATAGAAACATAGCAAATAGGTGCAGGAGTAGGCCATTCGGCCCTTCCAGCCCGCACCGCCATTCAATGTGATCATGGCTGATCATCCAACTCAGTATCCCGTACCTGCCTTCTCTCCACACGCCCTGATCCCTTTAGCCACAAGGGCCACAACTAACTCCCTCTTAAATATAGCCAATGAACTGGCCTCAACTACTTTCTGTGGCGGAGAATTCCACAGATTCACCACTCTTTGTGTGCAATTTTTTTTTCTCATCTCGGTCCTAAAAGACTTCCCCCTTATCCTTAAACTGTGACCCCTTGTTCTGGACTTCCCCAACATCGGGAACAATCTTCCTGCATCATCAGTCCAACCCCTTAAGACCAAGCGGAGGCTGGGCGATCGTTTCGCCGAACACCTCCGTTCCGTCCGCAATAACCAACTCGACCTCCCGGTGGCTCAGCACTTCAACTCCCCCTCCCATTCCGTATCCGTATCCGACCTCTCGGTCCTGGGCCTCCTCCACGGCCAGAGTGAGCAACACCGCAAGTTGGAGGAACAGCACCTCATATTCCGCTTGGGGAGCCTGCATCCTCTGGGCTTGAACATTGACTTTTCTCAATTCCGTTGACCCTTGCTTCTCCTCCCCTTCCCACCTCTCCCTCAGCCCTCGGGCTCCTCCTCCTCCTTTTTCCTTTCTTCTCCCCATGCCCCCCCCACCTCCCATCAGTCTGAAGAATAGTTTTGGCCCGAAACGTCGCCTATCTTCTTCGCTCCTTAGATGCTGCTGCACCCGCTGAGTTTCTCCAGCTTTTTGTATACCCTCGATTTTCCAGCATCTGCAGTTCCTTCTTTAACCCTTAAGAATTTTGTATGTTTCTATAAGATCCCCCCTCAATCTTCTAAACTCTAGCGAGTACAAGCCGAGCCTATCCAGTCTTTCTTCATATGAAAGTCCTGCCATCCCAGGAATCAATCTGGTGAACCTTCTCTGTACTCCCTCTACGGCAAGAATGTCTTTCCCCAGATTCCTTCAACATCCCAGAGATGTGCGGGTTTTGTAGGTCAACTAGCTTTTGAGGAGGGATAGATGAGAACATGGGAGGATGGGATTGCACTGTGAGCTAGCAGAGCTTCAATGGGCCGAGTGGCCTCCGTTAGTGATGGAGTCTTACAGCATAGTACAGGCCTTTTGTCTGAATTTAGCCACACCGACCAACATGCCCCATCTACACTAGTCCCACCTGCCTGCGTTTGGCCCATATTCCTCTAAACCTGTCCAATCCATGTACCTGTCTAGCTGTTTCTTTAACATTGCGATAATCCCAGCCTCAACAGCTCGTTCCATACACCCACCTCCCTTTGCATGAAAAATGTACCCCTCAGATTCCTATTGAATCTTTCCCCCCTCAACTTAAACCTATGCCCCCTGTTTTTCTCAGTTCCCCTACTCTGGGCAAGAGACTCCGCTGCTCAGGAGATATCGAATAAGGATACTTGTGTTAGAGAAGGAACTGCAGATGCTGGAGAATCGAGGGTTACACAAAAAGCTGGAGAAACTCAGCGGGCGCAGCAGCATCTAAGGAGCGAAGGAGATAGGCGACGTTTCGGGTCGAGACCCTTCTTCAGAATAAGGATACTTCATGTCTATCTAAATAAGTAGTGTGACCTGGATTAGACACCACAGACTGACTGTACCCAAGATATCCGACCAAGGTTGCTGAATCTGTGGAATTATTTGCCACAGCCATCTGTGGAGGCCAGGTCAGTGGATATTTTTTAAGGCAGGGATGGATAGATAGATTCTTGTGTTAAAGAAGGAACTGCAGATGCTGGAAAATCAAGGGTACACAAAAGGCTGGAGAAACTCAGCGGGTGCAGTTGCACCCGCTGAGTTTCTCCAGCCTTTTGTGTACCATAGATAGATTCTTGATTAGTACATGTGTCAGGGGTTATGGGGAGAAGGCAGGAGAATGGGGTTAGGAGGGAGAGATAGATCAGTTCTGATTGAATGGCGGAGTCGACTTGATGGGCTGAATGGCCTAATTCACTTACAAACGTATGAAAACATAGAAGGTAGAACATCTAACAGGACAGCACAGGAACAGGCCCTTCGGCCCACAATGTCTGTGCAGGACATGATGCCAAGTTAAGCTTGTACATGGTCCACATCCCTCCATCCCCTACACTTCCATGTGCCTATCTAAAAGCCCCTCAAACACCTCTTGTGAATCTGCCTCAAGTAGGCTTGATGGGCCGAATGGCCTAATTCTGCTCCTATCCCTCCCATGACAGGAGCCGAGTGGGTCCATTGTTCCCTTGTGTGTGTGTGTGTGCCCAGCAAGTCTTTGGAAAGAAAAAGGCAAACCAACTGTGATCCCATGGTCGGCCATCCACATCTGGAGTGTGAGGATGTGTGACCTTTGACCTAACATTGCCTGGCGATAGGGAGGATGAGGGGAACAGGCTGTAAATAAAGAGTATTAATTTGCCAACATTCCTGACGTGGAATAATCCACTGGCTGAACTTTGGACCTTCCTTAAGATAATTTATGTTGTCGAAATTCCTTTGTATAATTCTTGGCCTAAGGCAGACGAGGGCCGCCCTAATTCACTGCAACAATCAAAAGGCTTAAGTAAGTGCGGGGCGGCACGGTGGTGCAGCGGTAGAGTTGCTGCCTCACAGCGCCAGAGACCCGGGTTCCATCCCGACTACGGGCGCTGTCTGTAGGAGTTTGTACGTTCTCCCCGTGACCTGCGTGGGCTTTCTCCGGGCGCTCCGGCTTCCTCCCACACTCCAAAGACAGGGCTTTAAGAATTTAATTGTCCTATCTGGGACATGTGACAATAAAACACTCTAGACTTGACTCTTGACTTATACCAAGCCAATTAACCTACAAACCCGCACGTCTTTGGAGTGCGGGAGGAAATCGGAGCGCCCGGGGAAAACCCACGCAGGTCACGGCGAGAACGTACAAACTCCGTAGAGGCAGCACCCGTAGTCAGGATCGAACCCATCGGGCAGGAGGTACAGAAGCCTGAAGCCCCACAAACCAGGTTCAGCAACAGATACATTCCTTCAACCATGAAGATCGTCAAGCAACCTATACAAACCTAATCCGAATTCAAGGACCACCTCGTGCTTGAACGACACGTTATACTGTACATTTAGTTGAGATTAGTTAGAGATACGGTGCGGAAACAGGCCCTTCGGCCCACCGACTTCATACCAGCCAGTGATCCCTGCACCCTTATAACACTATCCTACACACACTGGGGAGTATTTACATTCATAACAAGCTAATTTACCGACAAACCTGCACGTCTTTGGAGTGTGGGTGATGGGGAGACCGTACAAACTCCGTAAAGACAGCACCGGTAGTCAGGATCGAACCCGGGTCTCTGGCGCTGTGAGGCAGCAACTCTACCGCTGCGCCACCCAGATATATAGTGTTATGACGGCAAAATGTTTCATACCCGTCATGAATGTGTGTATCGTGGAGCCTGATGTGCACCCTGTAAAATCCACCTGGAATCCCCCAGATGTATCATTAGTTAATATCGTTGTATAATTATTGCTCTGTAATAGACTAGGCATTGCCTGAAGGTACCTCAGGCAATAATAAAGTGAATAAAAACAAGGAGAGGGAAGAGTTATATATTAAATCCATTCATCTGAGATTTATTTTGCTGGCATCAGAAGGGTGGCCCGTGAATCACTAGACTTAAAAGTTTCTTCTCAACTCAGTCTTAAATGGCCTCCCCTTTATTCTAAGACTGTGGCCCCTGGTTCTGGATTCGTCCAACATTGGGAACATGTTTCCTGCATCTAGCTTGTCCAGTCCTTTCAGAAGGTACGGACAGCACCCGTGGCCGGGATCGAACCTGGGTCTCCGGCGCTGGAGGGGGTGCAAGGCAGCAGCTCTGCCCGCTGCGCCACCATGCTGCCTACTTAGACTTTTTTTTTTTTTTTTTCAAAATAGACTTTATTCAAGTAATAAATATTTACAATACATCAACCGTGCGAAAAATCCATCCAACATTTTCGGAGGCTATACAAATTCTTCCATGCAGTCTATATACATTTTTCAAATTTTACTAATTAATCCCCCACCCGTGCCACTCATGTGGCCCCCCGGCATGGGATACCTTCCCTTATTTTGAGGGGCGTCTCCACCATACAGTGCCCCCATGTCCAGCAGCGGAAGGACCTTAGACTGTGGCCCTCCCCCACCGAGCCTTGGCGTTGGCTGCACCGAGCTTCAGTGCGTCCCTTAGTACGTACTCCTGCAGTCTGCAGTGGGCCAGTCGGCAACATTCCCCGACGGACATCTCGCTCTGCTGGGTGGTGAACAAAGCTCGGGCAGACCAGAGAGCGTCTTTCACCGAGTTGATAACCTTCCAGCAGCACTTGATGTCAGTCTCTGAATGTGTCCCTGGGAACAGTCCGTAAATCACAGAGTCCTCTGTGACAGAGCTGTTTGGAATAAAGCGTACCAGGGACCCTTGCATTTTTCTCCAGACTCTTTGGGCAAATCCACACTCTGCAAAGAGGTGGGCGACCGTCTCCACTCCATAGCAGCCGTCCCGAGGGCAGCGTGCGCTGGTAGTGAGGTTCCGATGGTGCAGGAAGGATCTGACTGGGAGGGCTCCCCTCACCGCCAGCCAAGCCAGGTCTTGGTGCTTGTTGGTGAGTTCTGGCGATGAGGCATTTTGCCAGACAAGCTGGGCAGTCTGCTCAGGGAACCACGCCACCGGGTCCATCGAGTCCTTTCCCTGCAGTACCTGCAGGACATTCTGTGCTGACCACTGCCCAATGGACATGTGGTCAAAGGTGTTGGTCCGGAAGAACCTTTCCACAGACGACAGATGGGGCGGCAGTGACCAGCTGACTGGCACATTGCGTGGCATCTGCGCCAGGCCCATCCTTCGCAACACCGGGGACAGGTAGAACCTCAGCAGGTAGTGACACTTGGTGCCCACGTGCCTTGGCTCTACACTCCGCCTGATGCAGCCACACACGAAGGTGGCCATCAGGATGAGGGCGACGTTGGGCACGCTTTTACCCCCGTTGTCTGCCGACTTGTACATTGTGGCCCGTCGCACCCGGTCCATCCTCGACCCCCAGATGAACTGGAAGACGGCCCGGGTGATCCCTGTGGCGTAGGAAGGAGGGACAGGCCACACCTGTGCCAAGTACAGCAGGCCCGAGAGCACCTCACACCTGATGACCAAATTCTTTCCCGTTATGGAGAGGGAGCGTTGCCTCCACAGCTCCAGCTTCTTCCCCACCCTGGCTATCCGCTCCAGCCAGTTCTTGTTACACGCCTCAGCCCCCCCGAACCAGATCCCCAGCACCTTCAAGAAGTCAGGCTTGATGGTGAAGGGGACGGAAGATCTGTCGGGCCAGTTGCCAAAGAGCATAGCCTCGCTCTTCCTGCGGTTCACCCTGGCTCCCGTGGCCGACTCAAACTGGTCGCAGATACTAATCAATCTGCGGACCGACCCTGGATCCGAGCAGAAGACAGCGACATCGTCCATGTACAGGGAGGTCTTTACTTGAATGCCCCCACTGCCGGGCAGTGTCACTCCTCCAATGCTCGCATCCTTCCTGATGGATTCGGCAAAAGGTTCAATACAGCAGACAAACAAGAGAGGAGAGAGAGGGCAACCCTGCCTGACTCCAGACCTTACAGGGAAACTGTCTGATTCCCACCCATTTATGTGGACTGCACTACGGATGTCGGTGTAGAGCAGATTGATCCAATTCCTGATTCCCTCCCCAAAACCCATTCTGGAGAGCACGTCCCTCATGTACGTGTGCGAAATCCTGTCAAAGGCCTTCTCCTGGTCCAAGCTGACCAGGCAGGCATCCACCCGTCTGTCCTGCACGTAGGCGATGGTATCTCTCAGCAGCACTAGGCTGTCTGAGATTTTCCTGCCAGGTACAGCACAAGTTTGGTCCGGGTGGATCACCTGTCCCAGAGCAGACTTGACCCGGTTGGCGATGGCCTTAGACAGCCTACTTAGACAGACTATGTATAGTCTAGTCACCGGTGTAGTTTGCCCACTGCTTCATCTTACCCACCCTTGCCTGGGGAAAAGGGACCCACATGTGAGCTAGGGTGAGGAGGCTCTGCTCTTTCAACGCCTGCAGTGAGATGCTGCAGATGTTCTACCAATAGGTGGTGGCCAATGCCGTCTTCTTCGCTGCCATGTGCCGGGGCAGCAGGGGGCGAAGGTCGCGGATGCCAACAGGGTCAACAAACTCGTCAGGAAGGCCGGCTCCGTCCTGGGGGTCGGGAGTTGGAGTTGGATTGACGGGAGGTGGGTCTTGGAGGGGAGGATGCTCCTCAAACTGCGGAGCATCCTGGACAATACAGCTCACCCCCCCTTCCGTGACACACTGGTCAACCTGAGGAGCACCTTCAGCAACAGACTGGTCCCACCAAGATGCAGCACACAACGCCACAGGAGATCCTTCTTCCCTGTGGCTATCAATCTGTACAACTCCTCCCCCTTCTATCGTGGGGTCGACTGAGACGGACTCCCTTGACCCCTCCCAAAATCTTTGCACGACCCTAATCCTGGACTTTCCACTCATCATTTTAATTTCATGTTTCATGTATTTTGTTGTGTTTTTGTGACTTAACGTAAAAACATAGACAATCGGTGCAGGAGGAGGCCATTCGGCCCTACGAGCCAGTACCGCCATTCTATACGATCATGGCTGATCATCCAGAATCAGTACCCCGTTCCTGCTTTCTCCCCATATCCCCTGATTCTGTTAGCACTAAGAGTTATATCCTCCTGGGAAAATTAAAGTTCTATCATATCGTATCGCATCAAGAGGTAGGAGGTGAGTTTTGCAGCGCAGTGGAACAAGGAGAGGTGACATGAGAGCTGTTGGTGGCGGTACAGAGACCAGGCTACAAGTCTGATGGAGTATCAGTTTCAGATAATAAGGGCTATCGAGGGCCTTTGATGTGCGATACAGTAACGGAGGCCTGGCGGTGTTACATATCAGTCAAAAACAATCTTAGTCAGATCTTAATATTTCAGAACTGCATAAAATCATGAGAGGAATAGAGCGGGCTGGATGCACAGAATCAAACGGCCAACTTGCCCAGGCCCCATCCACACTAGTTCCACCTGCCTGCGTTTTTACCCCATATCTAATCCTTCTTCATGTCTCACATCCCTGTTTTCTGCTGGAGGGGAGGGGGGGTCCATGTGCGATGGAGCAGGCTGCATCCACAACTGCTAAGTCTGTAACCATTTGCTTCAATTGTGGTGGGGGGTAGAGGGGATAAAACTGCACCCTTATCACAGAAGAAGGGTCTCGACCCGAAACGTCGCCTATCTCCTTCGCTCCTTAGATGCTGCTGCACCCGCTGAGTTTCTCCAGCTTTTTGTGTAACCCTTATCACAGCATCCATATGTGACTCCAGGCTTAGAAACATAGACAATAGGTGCAGCAGTAGGCCATTCAGCCCTTCGCGCCAGTTCCACCATTCAATGTGATCATGACTGATCATCCAATATCAGTACCCCGTTCCTGCCTTCTCCCCATATCCCCTGACTCCGCTATCTTTAAGAGCCCTATCGAGCTCTCTCTTGAAGGTATCCAGAGAACCGGCCTACACCGCCCTCTGAGGCAGAGAATTCCACAGCTTACCCCTTATGCTTAAACTGTGGCCCCTGGTTCTGGACTCACTTGATTCCGTTAGCCCCAAGATCTAAATCTAACTCTCTCTTGAAAACATCCAGTCAATTGGCCTCCGCTGCCTTCTGTGGCAGAGAATTCCACAGATTCACAACTCTCTGGGTGAAAAAGCTTTTCCTCATCTCAGTCCTAAATGGCCGACCCCTTATTCTTAAACTATAACCATATAACCATATAACAATTACAGCACGGAAACAGGCCTTCGCGGCCCTTCCAGTCCGTGCCGACCATTTATTTTCCCCTAGTCCCATCTACCTGCACTCAGACCATACCCCTCCATTCCCTTCCCGTCCATATACCTATCCACTTTACTTTTAAATGTTAAAATCGATCCTGCCTCCACCACTTCTGCTGGAAGATCATTCCACACAGCCACCACTCTCTGAGTAAAGAAGTTCCCCCTCATGTTACCCCTAAACTTCTGTCCCTTAATTCTCATGTCATGCCCTCTTGTTTGAATCTTCCCTACCCTCAATGGGAAAAGCTTATCCACGTCAACTCTGTCTATCCCTTTCATCATTTTAAAGACCTCAATCAAGTCCCCCCTTAACCTTCTGCGCTCCAAAGAATAGACCTAACTTGTTCAACCTTTCTCTGTAACTTAGTTGCTGGAACCCAGACAGCATTCTAGTAAATCTCCTCTGTACTGTGTGACCCCTGGTTCTGGATTCCCCCCAACAATGGGAACATTTTTCCTCACCTCAGTCCTAAACGGCCTATCCCTTATTCTTAAACTGGCTTGCCACTGTGGTCTGAAGTCTCTCAGTCTGAAGAAGGGTCTCGAAAAGGGACTGAGAGTCTGGGGAGAGGGAACCGAGAGTCATGAACAGGTTCAGACCAAAGCAGAGATGGCACTGATGTCTAAAGAAGCCACGATGGTCCATTGTTCTCAGGAGAAGCTCAGTAGACACATTGGCCCTCAGTAGCGACCCACCCCTGCTTTAGGTTTAGGTTCAGGCAAGTGTTGTCGCGTGGTACAGTGGAATAGATATCGCAGGTACAGTGGAAAGCTTGTTTTGCATGCAATCCAATCGAATCAGAGGATATAGTACAGGAATCCAATCAGGACAAACTCTAGTGCAGTAGGTCGAGTGAAGGGGAAAGATACAGAGTGCAGAATGAAGTTCTCAGCATTGTAGCGCAACTGGCAAAACGTCACCTATCCATGTTCTTCAGAGGTGGCGCAGCGGTAGAGTTGCTGCCTCACAGCACCAGAGACCCGGGTTCCATCCTGACTACGGGTGCTGTCTGGACCCAGTTTTACGTTCTCCCCGTGACCTGCGTGGGTTTTTTCCAAGATCTTCTGTTTTCTCCCACACTCCAAAGACGTACAGGTTTGCAGGTGGTTTCGCCGGTTTAAATGTAAATTGTCCCTGGTGTTTGTAGGATAATGTTAATGTGCGGAGATCGTAGGTTGGCCTGGACCCGGTGGGCCGAAGGGCCTGTTTCAATGCTGTATCTCTAAACTAAACCCCCTGAACCAATCAGCATTCTGGAGAAGCGTCTCGACCCGAAACGTCACCCATTCCTTCTCTCCAGAGATGCTGCCCGTCCCGCTGAGTTACTCCAGCGTTTTGTGTCTATCTTCAGCGTAAACTGGCATCTGCAGTTCCTTCCTACACATTGCAATAGCGGTTGATTATTTTGGTGCCTTGTCTTGTGTAAGGAGACGAAAACCAAAGCAAAACAGCTGTGGGCCCTCGAGCTTTGTACACCAGCCACTTACATCATGCTCCATTTACCTAGTCTAGTCCTGCATTATTTTACAATGCAGCCTAACACCAATCCTCCAAACTTAAGGGCCTGTCCCACCAGCATGCAACTCTATGCGATGATCGCGACCTAACGTGGTCGCTTGAGCCGTCCGGCGTCGCGGGGCCGGTCCCACTTCGATCGCCGGAGCCGTGCGGAATTGTGCGGAGTTCGTCCCGACATCGCGCGGGGCTCCGATAAAACTGACTGTGTTCAAAATTTCCGCGCGGCAACGGCTTGTCGGCTCGCAGTCGCCTCAACGCATTACATACCGCCTCGACGTCGTGCCTCCGTGACCCTCTCTGTAGGTGCCTCCGTGACCCTCTATGTGTGTGGCTCCGTGGCCCTCTGTGTGTGTGCCTCTGTGCCCCTCTCTGTGTGCCCCTCTCTGTTCTGGCGAACTTACCTTTAAGACTTCGCTCCAAGTTCGCCTCACTTTGCGCCGCGTTGCGACACTCGCCCGACCTCCGCGCGGCCCTCGCTGCCGGTTTGGTCGCGCTTGCCGCATGCAGGCGCATGCTGGTGGGAACGGCCCTGTACGGGGGATCACCCGACCTCCGCACGGCCCCCACTTCTAGTTTGATCGCGCTCATCGCATGGAGTCGGATTTTGGTGGGACAGGCCCTTTACTATTGTATTTCTGAAATTAACCTCAGGGATCAACAGATTTCTTCAACAGGTTGCTCATTGTTGCAACTTAGACGCAGCCCACAACTTTTAGATAGACTCAAATTGCTGGAGTCACTCAACGGGTCAGGCAGCATCTCTGGAGAAAAGGAATGGGTGCCATTTCAGGTGGAGACCCCCTTCTTCAGCCTCCGATCTAGCGCTGTAAGGAACCAACTCTACCGCTGCGCCACCGTGTCACCGATACTATGGTACGGTCGCCATTGGGGGAGTGCGGCGTAGGTTTACACAGTTAATTCCCGGGATGGAGGGACTGTCATACGCTGAGTGAATGGAGCGGCTGGGCTTGTACACTCTGGAGTTTAAAAGGATGAGAGGGGATGTTATCTTATTGAAACATATAAGATTATTAAGGGTTTGGACACGCTAGAGGCAGGAAACATGTTCCCGATGTTGGGGGAGTCCAGAACCAGGGGCCACAGTTTAAGAATAAGGGGTAGGCCATTTAGAACAGAGATGAGGAAACACTTTTTCACACAGAGAGTTGTGAGTCTGTGGAATTCTCTGGCTCAGAGGGCGGTGGAGGCCGGTTCTCTGGATGCTTTCAAGAGAGAGCTAGATAGGGTTCTTGAAGATAGCGGAGTCAGGGGATATGGGGAGAAGGCAGGAACGGGGTACAGATTGGGGATGATCAGCCATGATCACATTGAATGGCAGTGCTGGCTCGAAGGGCCGAATGGCCTACTCCTGCACCTATTGTCTATTGTCTATTGTTTTGGGTCAAGACCCTTCTTCAGACTCACGTCTGGAGCTGCAAACGCTGTAAGGCGTGAACTTACCGCTACGCCACCGTGTTGCCGATACTATGGGATGGTCCTCTCGTGCAACAGGAAATAAACTATTCCTGAGTCTGGTGGTACGCACCTTCGTATCTTTTGGCCGATGGGAGAGTGGAGCAACTGGGGTGTAACTGGTCCTTGATTATGTTGGACAGGATTTAGCTTCGTTTAGAGATACAGCGTGGAAACAGGCCCTTCGGCCCACCGAGCCAATGCCGACCAGCGAACACTATCCTACACCCACTAGGGATAATTTTTACATTTACCAAGCCAATTAACCTACAAACCTGTACGTCTTTGGAGTGTGGGAGGAAACTGAAGATCTCGGTGAAAACCCATGCGGAAAAACTACAAACTCCGTACAGACAGCACCCGCAGTCGGGATCGAACCCGGGTCTCCGGCGCTGCGAGCGCTGTAAGGCAGCAACTCTACCGCTGTGCCACCGTGACCGCCCACTTGATCCAAGCGGCTAGAGTGGTATAGAAGGCAATACACTAAAACTGTATCTGAAACTGAAACTGAAACTGAATGGGAGAAAGGACCTGGAAAACTATGGAACGACGTGGAGAGGGAAGAATTGATAGCCCAGATGAGTGTGAACTCAAGGGCCCAGAAAATCATGGAGATTTAAGTCGCAGAAGGGATCCATTCGGCCCATCGAGTCAACGCCGTACGTAGGAGAGAATCCCCAAATCCCTATTCCCCAATACCTTCCTGCCAATTTGACTAATCACATTCCAAGTTGAGTTTAGCTTCGTTTAGAGATACAGCGCGGAAACAGGCCCTTCGGCCCACCGAGTCCGCGCCGACCAGCGATCCCTGCACACTAACGCTAACCCACACACACACACACACGCACACACACACACACGGGACCATTGTGTATATATACCAAACCAATTAGCCTACAAATCTGCACAAAACCGAAGATCCCGGAGAAAATCCATGGGGAGAAAATGCAAACTCCATGCAGACAAGCCACCGTAGTTGGGATTGAACCCGGGTCACTGGCGCTGTGGGTCTGCCTCTACCGTTGCGCCACCGTGCCACCATTTGGCGTTTCTGAGTCTTTAGATTAAGGCAGGTCGGACTAGCTCTGGTTAAGTTCCCCGGGGAATGACGGACTGAAGTCTGGAGGTGTTCTGAAATTTCACCTCCACTCTCGCAGCTGTCGGGAGGCAGAAGGAAGATATTAGTTTCTATGGTTACGTCATCATTTCTAGACACACTGAGAGTGTCACGGAGTTAGATAACTTCATCAGGCTCCATACAACCCCCTGAAGTCGTAGAGTGACAACAACTCAGCCGTCAATGCCTTACGGGTACTTAGTCTGGTCTAAGTGTACAAAATCAGGAGAGGAATACATCGGCTCAGAGTCTCTTGCCCAGAGTAGGTTCACGAGATGCAGCGTAGATTGATCCCACGAGACTGATCCCTGGGATGGCGGGACTGTCATATGAGGAAAGATTGAAAGGACTAGGCTTGTATTCACTGGGGTTTAGAAGGATGAGGGGGGATATTATAAAAACATATAACATTATAAAAGGACTGGACAAGCTAGATGCAGGAAAAATGTTCCCAATGTTGGGCGAGTCCAGAACCAGGGGCCACAGTCTTAGAATATAGGGGAGGCCATTTAAGACTGAGGTGAGAAAATACTTTTTCACCCAGAGAGTTGTGAATTTGTGGAATTCCCTGTCACAGAGAGCAGTGGAGGCCAAATCACTGGATGGATTTAAAAGAGTTAGATAGAGCTCTAGGGGCTAGTGGAGTTCAGGGATATGGGGAGAAGGCAGGCACGGGTTATTGATAGCGGACGATCAGCCATGATCATATTGAATGGCGGTGCTGGCTCGAAGGGCCGAATGGCCTCCTCCTGCACCTATTTTCTGGTAGGGGAATTGAGGACCAGAGGACAGAGGTTTAATGTGAAGGGGAAAAGATTTAATAGGAAACTTTTAGGAGGGGTAACTTTTTCACACAGAGGATGGTGGGTGTATGGAACAAGCTGCCAGAGGAGGTAGTTGAGGCTGGGACTATCCCAATGTTTAAGAAACAGTTAGACAGGTTCAAGGATAGGACGGGTTTGGAGGGATATGGATCAAGAACAGACAAGTGGGACTAGTGTAGCTGGGACCAACCTGATCTCCCGGTGGCTTAGCACTTCAAGTCCCCCTCCCATTCTGAATCCGATTTTTCTGTCCTGGGCCTCCTCCATGGCCAGAGTGAGCAACACCGCAAATTGGAGGAGCAGCACCTCATATTTTGCTTGGGCAGTTTACACCCCTGCATGGGTTTTCTCCGGGTGCTCCGGTTTCCTCCCACACTCCAAAGGACATGCAGGTTTGTAGGTTAATTGGCTTGGTATAATTGTAAATTGGCCCCAGTGTGTGTAGGACAGTGTTAGTGTGCGGGGATCGCTGTGGTCGGTACGGATTCGATGGGCCGAAGGGCCTGTTTCCGCCCTGTATCTGTAAACTATAAAAAAGCTGGAAAGTTTCCCTTTCCCCTGACTCTCAATCTGAAGAACGGTCTCGACCCGAAATGTTACCCATTCTTTCTCTGCCTGTCCCGCTGAGTTACTCCAGCACTTTGTGTCTTATCTTTGGTGTCAACCAGCATCTGCAGTTCATTCCTACACTTGTAGTCCTACATAGAAAATAGGTGCAGGAGGAGGCCATTCGTCCCTTCGAGCCAGCACCGCCATTCATTGTGATCATGGCTGATCGTCCCCAATCAATAACCCGTGCCTGCCTTCTCCCCATATCCCTTGATTCCACTAGCCCCTACAGCTCTATCTAACTCTCTCTTAAATCCATCCAGTGATTTGGCCTCCACTGCCTCTGTGGCAGGGAATTCAACAAATTCACAACTCTCTGGGTGAAAAAGTTTTTTCTCACCTCAGTCTTAAATGACCTCCCCTTTATTCTAAGACTGTGGCCCCTGGTTCTGGACTCGCCCAACATTGGGAACATTTTTCCTGCATCTAGCTTGTCCAGTCCTTTTATAATTTTATACACGTCTATAAGATCCCTCCTCATCCTTCTAAACTCCAGTGAATACAAGCCTAGTCTTTTCAATCTTTCCTCATATGACAGTCCCGCCATCCCAGGGATCAATCTCGTGAACCTACGCTGCACTGCCTCAATCACAAGGATGTCCCTCCTCAAATTAGGAGACCAAAACTGTACACAATACTCCAGATGTGAAGAAGGGTCTCGACCCGAAACGTCGCCTATCTCCTTCGCTCCTTAGATGCTGCTGCACCAGCTGAGTTTCTCCAGCTTTTTGTGGAACCCTCGATTCTCCAGCATCTGCAGTTCCTTCTTTAACACTCCAGATGTGGTCTTACCAGAGCCCTATACAGAGTCCTAGGCTTAAGATAGACTCAGCGGGACAGGCAGCATCTCTGGAGGGAAGGAATGGGCCACGTTTCAGATGGAGACCCTTCTTCAGACCCATTCCTTCTCTCCAGAGATGCTGCCTGTCCCGCTGAGTTAATCCAGCATTTTGTGTCTGTCTCTCTCCCAGTGATGTGTTTAAATGTGATCTCCCCGCCACATGTGGTACAAGAGTCCTGTCAGCACTTGTGCAGCAGGGACATCGCGCCCCTGAGCTTATCCTGTCATTGTATCTACATTAGCAGGAGATATCTGGGGTTTAACGCCTTGCTACTTTGATGGCGCTCTGCGATTCTGTTCCCGCAGACATCGACACCCGCCTTGGCTCGGTGGTCAGTCGAGCTGAGCACGGAGCCGCAGCTTCAGAGAATCCCGTAACCTGACTCCGGGCTGCACTTCAGCAGAACAACAAGGGCCGTCCATCCACTGCCCGGGCTGGGACCCTGTCGGCACCGCCAGCCCCGCACGTCCACTGGCTGCTTGGGGCGGGAGCCTCTCAGTCCTGGCAGCTTCCATCCATCCATCACTCACTCACTCACTCACTCACTCACATGGCACGGACAATGCCCGAGAATCTTGCCTGTTTAACTTCGCTTGTCCGGGGGGACCTTGTTGCGTCCTCTCTGCTGAATGTGTGACAATGTATTAGAAGCCTCTCACTGTGTGTGGAGAGAAGTTGGAGTCTCGCCCCTAGCTCTCTCTTTCTATGTCTTGTTGCATTGTGTGCCTATGTGTGTGAGTGTGTGTGTGAGTGTGTGTGTGTGTTTATGTAGATGTGTGTGTGTTTGTGTTTGTATGTTATGTGTACATGTGTGTGTGTATGTGTGTTTGTGTAGATGTGAGTGTGTGTGTGAGTTTGTGTGTGTGTGGGTGTGTGTGTTTGTGTGTTATGTGTACATGTGTGTTTGTGTAGATGTCAGTGTGTGTGTGTATGTGTTTGTGTGTGTGTGTGTGTGTGTGTTTGTGTGTGTTTGTGTAAGTGTCCATATGTGTGTGTGTGTGTGTGTGTTTGTGTGTGTGTATGTGGGTGTGCATGTGTTTGTGTGTACGTGTGTGTGTGTGTGTGCATGTGTGCATGTGTGTGTGCATGTGGGTTTGTGTGTTCATGTGTGCATGTGTGTGTGTTTATATGTATGTGTATGTGTGTTTGAGTGTGCATGTGTGTGTGTGTGTGTGTACATGTGTGTGTGTGTGTACATGTGTGTGTGTGTGTACATGTATATGTGTGTGTCCAAGTGTGCATGTGTGTGTGTGTGTGTGTCCATGTGTGCATGTGTGTGTGTGTGTGTGTGTGTACATGTATGTGTGTGCGTACATGTGTGTGTGTGTTTGTTTGTGTGTGTGTACATGTATATGTGTGTGTGTGTGTGTGCATGTGTGTGCATGTGTGTGTGTGTACATGCGTGTGTGTGTCCATGTGTGCATGTGTGTGTGTGTGTACATATATGTGTGTGCGTACATGTGTGTGTGTTTGTTTGTGTGTGTACATGTATGTGTGTGTGTGTGTCCATGTATATGTGTGTGTGTGTCCAAGTGTGCATGTGCATATGTGTGCATGTGAGTGTGTGTTTAGTTTAGTTTAGTCTAGAGATACAGCACGGAAACAGGCCCTTCGGCCCACCAAGTTCGCAACAACCAGTGATCCCCGCACACTAACACTATGCTACACACACTAGGGACAACTTACACATACACCAAGCCAATTAACCTGTACATCATTGGAGTGTGGGAGGAAACCGAAGATCTCGGTGAAAGCCCACGCGGTCACGGGGAGAACCTACAAACCCCGTACAGACAGCACCCGTAGTCCATGTGTTTGTGTGTATTCATGTATGTGAGTGTGTGTTGGTGTGTGGGTGCGTGTTTATGCGTGTATATATGGGTGTGTGTGTATATGTGCATCGTGTGTGCATCTGTGTGTGCACATAGGTTCATAAACGTTAGAAACAATATTAGGCCATTCAGCCCATCAAGTCTGCTCTGCCATTCAATCGTGGCTGATCTATCTCTCCCTCCTAACCCCATTCTCCTGCCTTCTCCCCATAACCCCTGACACCCGTACTAATCAAGAATCTATCTCTGCCTTAATAATATCTGACTTGGTCTCCACAGCCTTCTGTGGCAATTAATTCCACTGATTCACCACCCTCTGGCTAAAGAAATTCCTCTTCATCTCCTTCCTAAAGGAACGTCCTTTAATTCTGAGGCTGTGACCTCTAGTCCTAGACTCTCCCACTCGTGAAAACATCCTCTCCACATCCACTCTATCCAGGCCTTTTCACACATGTACACACTTGTATGCGTGTACATGCGTGCACTTGCATGTATGCGCTTGTGCATGTGTGTGCACATGTATGTGCATGTGTGTGTGTTCAAGTACATACATGTGTGTGTGTCTGTATGAGGACATGCACCTGCACGCGCGCCTGTGTGCGCATGTATGTGTGTAAGTGTGTGTACGTATCTCTATATGTGTTTGTTTGTGAGTTTAGAAGAGTTTAGGAGAGTTTGAACAAATGTCATGTTGAAGACCTCCTTCGAGTATGTTGAAGACCAGCTACCACTAGCTTTGGGAAAATTGGACACCGAATAGTGGAGAGTGAAGACGATCTCCTTCGACCTCCCTTCGATTATGATGAAGACTATCTACGACTACCCTCGATTACCTACGACTAACATGCCGACCTACTACGACTAAACCTACGAGTAAAAAAATATCATTTTTTCCATGGTGATCTTTTTTTACTTGCGGGCGTTTTGAACATATTGAAAAAAACGCCGCGACCTAGCTGAGGCCTCGAGCACGCGGAGACCACTCTCGAGCACGAAGGCGAGTTACAAAGACCTCCTAAGACCTCGTGTCGAGTATGAGTCGAGGGCAAACTCGGCAGAACTTGCGGATTAGGTCGCCGCTGTGGGACAGCCCCTTTAATGAGCATACAGCGCCAGAGACCCACGTTCAATCCCGACTACGGGTGCTGTCTATAGGGTGTTTGCACGCTCTCCCCGTGACCTGCGTGGGTTTTCTCCAAGAACTTCGGTTTCCTTCCACGTTCCAAAGACGTACGGGTTTGTTGGTTAATCGGCCTGGTGTAAATGTAAAACATTGTCCCTAGTGTGTGTGTGTAGGATAGTGTTAGTGTGCGGGGATCGCTGGCCGGTGCGGACTCGGTGGGCCGAAGGGCCTGTTTCTGCGCTGTATCTCTAAACCAAAACTGCATCGTGGGAATGGATTGCGGGAATGTTCGGTGCTGAGTGACCTGAGCTCCAGACATATTCCGAGGAATTACTTGACGATCCAGGTGTACATGTTAACTCAGCAGTGAACTCAGCCAGATTCACTTCTGGCAATGGTGACCAGCTGGTGCTTGGACACATGCTCGGGCCAGGTTAACTTTGCTCTGGAGTGCGACCAAGCGGACCTTTGGGGAATATGCACTGTGCACATGCCCTTCTGTGCTTCTACATTGAAGATAGACACAAAGTGCTGGAGGAACTAAACGGGCCAGGCAGCATCTCTGGAGAGATGGAATATATATACATACATATATGATGAATGATGAGTAGGTTTATCGGCCAAGTATTCACATACAAGGAATTTGCCTTGGTGCTCCGCCCACAAGTGACAACATGACATACAGTGACAGTTACGAATGACTCAGGAAATACTAAACATTAATAATAAAACACTAAACATTGATCAAACAAAATACCAGAGCAAAGGGAGGCTACAGATTGTTGGTTGTTGAGTAGAGCAACTACTCGTGGATAAAAACTGTTTTTATGTCTGGCTGTGGCAGCTTTGACAGTCCGGAGTCGCCTTCCAGAGGGAAGTGATTCAAAGAGTTTGTGGCCAGGGTGAGAGGGGTCAGAGATGATCTTGCCCGCTGGCTTCCTGGTCCTTGCAGTGTACAGTTCATCAATGGAGGGAAGGTTGCAGCCAATAACCTTCTCTGCTGATCGGACGATTCGCTGCAGCCTCCAGGTGTCGTGCTTGGTGGCTGAGCCAAACCAGATCGTGATGGAGAAGGTGAGGGCAGACTCTACGGTGGCCGTGTAGAATTGGACCATATATACTGTGTATACCCTCCCTTAGATAGTGGAGAGGTCGGTCATCCATGGAGTAACTCAATGGGTCAGGCAGCAGCTCTGGAGAAAAGGAATAGGTGACATTTCGGGTCGAGACCCAAACCATCTTCAGCCACTTAATTAATGGGCCGCAACTCTACCGCTGCGCCACCATGCCGCACCAAGAAACATAGAAACATAAGTGCAGGAGTAGGCCATTCGGTCCTTCGAGCCAGCACCGCCATTCAAAATGATCATGGCTGATCATCTAAATCAGTACCTCGTTCCTGCTTTTTCCCCATGTCCCTTGATTCATTTAGCCCCAAGAGCTAAAACTAACTTTCTCTTAAAAACATCCAGTGAATTGGCCTCCACTGCCTTCTGTGGCAGAGAATTCCACAGATTCACAACTCTCTGGGTGAACAAGTTTTTCCTCGTCTCAGTCCTAAATGGCCTGCCCAATGATCATAGGGGGTGAAAAAAACCCTCAGCCCATACGAATCAAATCCTCTGAGCTGTTGGCCAGTCTACAGCCAACACTGCAGTAAAGGGCCTGCCTCACTTGGGCATCATTTGCACGTCACGCGTCACGCAGGTCCCACCACACGCCGTGTAACGAGTAAATGATGTTGCGTAAATGGCGCGCAAATTACGCCCAAGTGGGACAGGCCCTTAAGGGATCAGAGCAACGGCCAAGTAATGTCTGAACCTGTTTATGGGTGAGAAGAAACTTGCCGCCTCTGGAACCTCAGCCAGTTTGCCACTCGAGTCGGCCTGCTGTTATTCCAAACCGTGATCGAGCTGCCAGCTACAGAGCACGACTGCTCGGGTGAAGGAAGGCCATCCTGGTACATTTGCCACCTGTTGGAAAGGCTTTTGGGGAGGGTGGTTGGTGGGGGGGGGGGGGGGGGAGGTGGGGGGGAGGTGGGGGGGGGGAGGGGAGGGGGGGGGGTGGGGAATCAAGAGGCATGAGTGTTTTATCGTTGTGTGTCCCAGATAGAACTATGACATTCTTACTTGCAGCTGCACAACACAATATGTAAACGGTCATCTGTGTACAAAATAATAAACAAGAAAAAAAGATGGACACAGCAAGCTGGAGTAACTCAGCGGGACAGACAGCATCTCTGGAGAGAAGGAATGGGTGACGTTTCGAGTCGAGACCCTTCTTCTCAGAAAAATGTTTCAGTGTGTGCATATATATATATATATATATATATAGAACACAAAAAAACATACATGCTTAATGTTTTATGTTTCATTCTTACCTGTCACTGTATGTCATGTTATCACTTGTGGGCGGAGCACCAAGGCAAATTCCTTGTATGTGAATACTTGGCCAATAAACCTATTCATTCATACATGCATACACACATACGTGTATATATACACACACATTTATATATGCATGTGTGTATGTATGCGTGTATGTATGTATGTTTGCGTGTGCGTATATATGCATGGATGTATGTATGTATGCGTATGTTTATATATATATATATATACACACCCAGAGCATACAAAAATACACACACACACACATATATACACATATATATATATCTTTAAGAAGTTCAATGTTCTAGCTGGTGCATGTATGTATAAATGTGTATGTGTTTATATATGTATGTGTGTGTATATATATATATGTGTGTGTGTGTGTGTTTGTGCGTGTGTGTATGTGCTCACATATAAACCATATATATACACACATACACAACCCCCCCCCACACATACACACACACACGCACGCACACGCACACACACAGACACACACGCACACACACACACACACACACACACACAGACACACACAAACAAACATTAATAGTGCAAACAGATAAAACCAATGCCCCCAGTCTGTGTAGTTCAGAGTTTATGTGCAGGTTGCAGTGTTTAATAGCCTGGTGGCTGTAGAGAAGAAGCTGCTCCTGAACCTGGACATTGTGATCATCCCAGCCTCGACTACCCCCTCCGGCAGCTCGTTCCATACACCCACCACCCTTTGTGCGAATAAGGTTCCCCTCAGATTCCTATAAATCTTTCCCCCTGCACCTTAAAATTCTGCCCTCTGGTTTTACAGTTGTCGGGCTCCTGTATTCCTAGAACTCCTGTAGCTCCTAAAGGTCATTAGGTCATAAGTGATAGGAGTAGAATTAGGCCACTCGGCCCATCAAGTCTACTCCACCATTCAATCATGGCTGATCTATCTCTCCCTCCTAACCCCATTCTTCTGCTTCTCCCCATAAACCCTTGACACCGTACTAACCAAGTATCTATTTATCTCTGCTTTAAAAATATCCATTAATTTGCGCTGTACGGGTCTGTGTTGCAACGAGCAATTTGACTTCGAGCTTCATTGAAAGAGTAACAATTTTGGAATAAATATCTTTTAAATTATTGACCTTAGTTTGGAGATGCAGTGTGGAAACAGGCCCTTCGGCTTGTCATTGAAACATATAAGATTGTTAAGGGCTTGGACACACTAGAGGCAGGAAACATGTTCCCGATGTTGGGGGAGTCCAGAACCAGGGGCCACAGTTTCAGAATAAAGGGTCGGCCATTTAGAACGGAGATGAGGAAACACTTTTTCTCACAGAGAGTTGGGAGTCTGTGGAATTCTCTGCCTCAGAGGGTGGTGGAGGCAGGTTCTCTGGATGCTTTCAAGAGAGAGCTAGATAGGGCTCTTAAAAAAAGCGGATATGGGGAGAATCAGGGGATATGGGGAGAAGGCGGGAACGGTGTATTGATTGGGGATTACACAAAAAGCTGGAGAAACTCAGCGGGTGCAGCAGCATCTAAGGAGCGAAGGAGATAGGCGACATTTCGGGTCGAGACCCTTCTTGATTGGGGATGATCAGCCATGATCACATTGAATGGCGATGCTGGCTCGAAGGGCCAAATGGCCTACTCCTGCACCTATTGTCTATTGTCTATTGGCCCATCGAGTCCGCACCGACCACTGATCCCCGCGACTAACACTATCCTACAAACGCTTGGAACAATTGACGTCCAGGTTCAGGAACAGCTTCTTCCCTACAGTCATCGAGCTATTTAACACGACAACAAATATGCTCTGAACTGGAACAGACTATTATGATTATTGCAGGTAGACAAAAGTGCTGGAGAAACTCAGCGGGTGAGGCAGCATCTATGGATCTGAGCGAAGGAAATAAGCAACGTTGCATGTGTATACACACACTGAACTTTTTTTCTTCTCCCGTTATGTACTATTTTTACGTATTCTGTTGTGCTGCAGCAAGTAATAGCCCTGTCCCACGGTACGAGTTCATTCCAAGAGCTCTCCCGAGTATGCCCCGATTCGAACTCGGAGATTTACGGTAATGGCTGCTCGTCGGTACTCGGGGCTCTCGTGGACATTTTTCAACATGTTGAAAAATCTTCACCAGCCTTCCCGTGCTTACCTGCCATTAGCGAGTCTTCCCGAGTGCCCGCCGTTAGCGCTAAGAGACGTCCCCGAGCTCCGACGTACCCGCTACGTTCATTCTCCGTGCTTACCACGTGTTTGATTTTTTTTAAACTTGGGAGAGCTCTTGGAATGAACTCGTACCGTGGGACAGGGGTTTAAGAATTTAATTGTCCTATCTGAGACATGTGACAATAAAATATTCTTGACTTATACCAAGCCAATTAACCTACAAACCTGCACGTCTTTGGGGTGTGGGAGGAAACCGGAGCACACGGGGAAACCCCACGCAGGTCACGGGGAGAATGTGCAAACTCCGTACAGACAGCACCCGTAGTCGGGATCAAATACAGGTCTCTGGCGCTAACTCCCACACCAACTCTACCGCTGTGCCACCGTGTCGCTCTACCTGATCCATTTTCAGATATACATTTTAATGTTACTTTTAACCCAAATTCCCCTTGCATCTGACACTTGTGCTGGGAATTAGGAACCCTTTCAGTATAAGTACCTCCTCAAAAAGCTTTGATAAATTCTGATACTAATTAGAATGTGAACTCTAGTTTGCGATCTGTAGCCAAATTGAAACATTGACACATTAAAACTAAAAGGATCGCGTCTTATTATAACTCCAGTAAAATGCACAGGCATTTGCACTTAATGTAACTCAATGTATCAAAGAATTAAATGGATGAGCACTAAAGAGGACCTCAATTGATCGGCCTCCTTGCTAGAAGAGTCCAGAGAAACTCCCATCACAACGGCCAAGTTTGCTTTAAACCATTATCTTGCTTCTCCCGAGAAGCTTACAATCTCCCCGTCATTCCATGCTCCAGTAAGTTCATAAGTGATAGGAACAGAATTAGGCCATTCGGCCCATCACGTCTCCTCCGCCATTCAAGCATGGCTGATCTATCTCTCCCTCCTAACCCCATTCTCCTGCCTTCTCCCCATAACCCCTGACACCCGTACTAATCAAGAATTAATTGATCTCTGCTTCAAAATATCCATTGACTTGGCCTCCACAGCCATCTGTGGCAAAGAATTCCACAGATTCACCACCCTCTGACTGAACAAATTCCTCCTCATCTCCTTCCTAATGGAACATCCTTTAATTCTGAGGCTGTGACCTCTAGCCCTAGACTCTCCCACTAGTAGAGACATCCTCTCCACATCCACTCTATCCAGGCCTTTCACTATCCACTAAGTTTGAATGAGGCCCTCCCTCATCCTTCTAAACTCCAGTGAATAGAGGCAAATGTTCATCATATGTTAACTCATTGCTGAAGGATATTTTCCTCACCTTCTCCGAATATTTCTTCATGGCATTATGAAGGTACGTCTATCCGGTGAAAATGAACAGATTGTTCTCTTGCCTCAACACTGGAAGCAAGACTTAACAGTCAGGAAGACTAAAGGTTAGTTTAGTATAGAGATACAATGCTGAAACAGGCTGAGTCCGCACCGACCAGCAATCCCCGCACACACACTGAGGATGATTTACAATTATACCAAAGCCAATTAACCTCCAAACCTCCAAACCCGCACGTCTTTGGGATGTGGGAGGAAACCGGAGCACCCAGAGGAATTCCACGTGTTCACGGGGCGAACATGCAAACTCCACACAGACAGCACCCGAAGTCGGGATCGAACCCCGCGTCTCTGGCGCAGTGAGGCAGCACTGCCGCCTTATTACTCCCTGACCACGCGGGTTTTCTACGGGTGCTCCGGTTTCCTCCCACATCCCAAAGACGTGTACATTTGTAGGGGGTTGTCTGAAGTCAGTTTGAAGAAGGGTCTCGACCTGAAGAGTCACCCATTCCTTCTCTCCAGAGATGTTGCCCGTCCCGCTGAGTTACACCAGCGTTTTGTGTCCATTCACGTTTGTAAGTTCATTGTCCTCCGTAAATTGTCCCTAGTGTGTGTAGGATAGTATTAGTGTACGGGGTGATCGCAGGTCGGTGTGGACTCGATGGGCCGAAGGGCCTGTTTCCACGCTGTATATCTAAAAGTCAAACTAATAGGTAGGCAAATCAACGCTGTTCACAATATTTCAGAAGTGATCTCACGGGGCCACATACAATTTGAGTAGGATATCTCAACTCTTGAATTTAAATTCTCTTGAAGCCTACCTGTGCTCTCCAAATTAATTTCAGTTAACTAGCTACAGTTTTAGTTTAGTTTACTGCCACGTGCACAGTGAAAAGCTTTTGTTGCGTGCTATCCAGTCAGCGGGCTCGGTGGGCAGCAAGGCCTGTTTCCGCACTGTCTCTCCTAACTAAACTAAACCAACCGAAACTAAAATGCTGGAGAAACTCAGCGGGTGAGGCGGCATCTATGGAGGGAAGGAATAGGTGACGTTTTGGGTCGAGACCCTTCTTCACCTATTCCATCGCTCCATAGATGCTGCCTCACCCAGCTGTGTTTCTCCAGCATTTTTGTCTACCCCCACTCATTTTTAGATCAGTTTCAGAGATACAGTGCGGAAACAGGCCCTTCGGCCCACCAAGTCCAACCTCAGATGAAGGGTCCCAACCCGAAACGTTGCCAAGTCCTTCTCTCCATTGATGCTGCCTCACCCGCTGAGTTTCTCCAGCATTTTGCATCTACCAGCGGAAAGACTCAACAGGGTTACAGTTGAGCCATTTGCACTGTACAGATACATGATAAGGGAATAACATTTAGTGCAAGGTAAAGCCTATAAAGTTCAATCAACAAGCAAAGTATGGACTGATTGGAGAGGAGTTTAAGAAGACCCTAGTTAAAGTAAGACATGGTGCTGAAGGAGTAGAGATTTAAAAGTTCGGAACGATTGTAACATGCGATTGAAGATCTGGTTCTGTAGCTAGCACGCAAATAGTTGCCTGGGCTGGCTGGTCCCTCTGAACGCCGCCATTTTTCAATTTCTCACCACTTAAAACATATTCCACCTTTCCTGATATTATTGGCAGATTAAAGGGTCTTCAGAATTATTGTGGAAGGTGGGGAGGCCAAGTCAATAGATATTTTTAAAGCGGAGGTGGAAAGATTCTTGATTAGTAAAGGGCCTGTCCCACCAGCATGCAACTCCATGCGATTAGCGCGACCTAACGTGGTCGCTTGAACCGTCCGGCGTCGCGGGGCCGGTCCCACTTCGATCGCCGGAGCCGTGAGTAATTGTGCGGAGTTCGTCCCGACATCGCGCGGGGCTCCGAAAAACTGACTATGTTCAAAAATTCCGCGCTGCAACGGCTTGTCGGCTCGCAGTCGCCTCGACGCATTACACACCGTCTCGACGTCGTGCCTCCGTGACCCTCTCTGTAGGTGCCTCCGTGACCCTCTATGTGTGTGGCTCCGTGGCCCTCTGTGTGTGTGTGTGCCTCTGTGCCCCTCTCTGTGTGCCCCTCTCTGTCCTGGCGAACTTACCTGAAGACTTCGCTCCAAGTTCGCCTCACTTTGCGCTGCGTTGCGCCACTCACCCGACCTCCGCGCGGCCCCCGCTTCTAGTTTGATCGCGCTCATCGCATGGAGTCGGATGCTGGATGCCTTAAAGGGCCTGTCCCACGTACATGATTGTTTTCGGCGACTTCCCGCCACCCGTCATATTCGGGGCGGGTCCCTGAAAATGTTCAACATGTTGAAAATCCAGCGGCAACCAGAGAAAGGTACGACTCTTTGGGCGACTACTCACCATCAAACCAGCGTCACGTGTCGACAAGTCGCGGGGTGACGCCTGTTTGGTCATAGGTAGTCGCCCAAAGAGTCGTACCTTTTTCTGGTCAGCGCTGGATTTTCAACGATTTTCGGAGACCGTGACGGGTGCCGGCAAGTCACCGAAAATAATTGTCTGAGTGGGACAGCCCTGTAGTACTTGTACTCGCTGGAATTTAGAAGACTGAGGGGCGATCTTATAGAAACGTACACAATTCTTAAGGGGTTGGACAGGCTAGATGCAGGAAGATTGTTCCCGATGTTGGGGGAGTCCAGAACAAGGAGTCACAGTCTAAGGATAAGGGGGAAATCCTTTAGGACTGAGTTGAGGAAAACATTTTTCACACAGAGAGTGGTGGGTCTCTGGAACTCTCTGCCACAGAAGGTAGTTGAGGCCAGTTCATTGGCTATATTTAAGAGGGAGTTAGATGTGGCCCTTGTGGCTAAGGGGATCAGAGGGTATGGAGAGAAGGCAGGTACGGGATACTGAGTTGGATGATCAGCCATGATCATATTGAATGGCGGTGCAGGCTCGAAGGGCCGAATGGCCTACTCCTGCACCTATTGTCTATGTTTCTATGTATAGGCTTTAGTTTAGTTTTCATTAGTTTTGAGATACAGCGCGGAAACAGGCCCTTCGGCCCACCAAGTCCGCACTGACCAGCGATCCCCGCACACTAACACTATCCTACACACACCAGGGACAATTTACACTTATAGCAAGCTAATTAACCTACAAACCTGCACGTCTTTGGAGTGTGGGAGCAAGCCGAAGATCTCAGAGGAAACCCACGCAGGTCACGGGGAGAACGTGCAAACTCCGTACAGACAGCACCTGCAGTCGGGATGGAACCCGGGCCTCTGGCGCTGCAAGCGCTGTAAAGCAGCAACTCTACCGCTGCGCCCTGGGTGACACCATGGGTGTCGGGGGGTTACGGGGAGAAGGCAGAAGAATGGGGTTGAGAGGGAGAGATCGATCAGCCATGATTGAATGGCGGAATAGACAATGGGCCGAATGGCCTAATACTGCTCTATTTATTGATGCACTTGTGAACCTATGAAGTTATGAGATTTATGTTTTGCCCTTCAAGCCCATGCTACTATTGGCCCCTAAGTTTGCCCGTAACCTATTCTCTGTTAATAGCCCATTATCCCTCTCCCGATTCTCATCGAGTCATAGAGTGATACAACATGTATCGGCCCAACTTGCCCACACCAACAAATATGTCCCATCTACTCTTGTCCCACCTTGCCTGCATTTGGCCCATAAACTTCTAAACCTGTCCTATCCATGCACCTGTCTAAATATTTCTTAAACGTTATGATAATTCATCCCAGCCTCAACTACCTCCTATGGCAGATCGTTCCATACACCCACCACCCTTTGTGGGAAAAATGTATCCGTCAGGTTCCTATTAAATCTTTTCCCCCCTCACCTTAAACCTATGTCCTCTTTGTTCTTGATTGCCCAATTTTGGCCAAGAATCTCTCAAGAGAGAGCTAGATGGGGCTCTTGAAGATAGCGGAGTCAGGGGATATGGGGAGAAGACAGGACGGGGTACTGATTGGGGATGATCAGCCATGATCACATTGAATGGCGGTGCTGGCTCAAAGGGCCAAATGGCCAACTCCTACACCTATTGTCTATTGTCAACTATCACCTACATCATTTCTGCCTCTCGATTAAGCCAAACACATTCAAGTTGATAAGTTGTCGGAGTAGAATCAGGCCATTCGGCCCATCAAGTCTACTCCATCATTCAGCCATGGTTGATCTAACTCTCCCCCTCAACCCCATTCTTCTGCCTTCTCCCCACAACCCCTGACACCCCGTACTAATCAAGAATTTCTCTTCCATTTTGTCACGCCCCCTATAATATCTCCTGCCTCAGTCGTTAATTATCTTGGAGATATTCCTTCCCGTGTCACATTGCCAATGGAATTCTTAGTGAGTGCTAAGAATATAGATTATAGCTAAGAATATATGAAAATGTATTATTTCCCTAGCTCATATTTTCCCCTTTTCTTTATCAATTGATGATTTGGGATTTTACATAAATTGCCCGAATTCTCCAGCTGATTTATTTTGGCAAACCTTGCCCTATGATTTGTCACCCTCTCTATAGTTTCCCGGTAAATGCAACAGGGCCAGATTTCCTCTCGCATTTTGCGTTGAAGCGAAATTTACGACTTCTAAGCCCTGTATTAATTCCTCAGATGGTGGTGGTGGCTTGTTTACTGCCATACCATGGCTGCAGTTCCCGGTCTACGAGTGCCAGCTCACGTCTCACGCTCTCCTAGTTTGTTTTATTCGGTTCCTAAAAGGCCCTCGTTTCAAATTCCAAAACTTCATTAAGTTTCAGATTGTCCCTTCAAGTGACTTCAAGCACTCTCCGAAATCAGTCATACAACCTCCCCCCCCCTCCAATGACAAACTGCGCCCTGCTTGTATCACCCCTTGACGTGTCAACAGATTTGATATGCTCGTATATCATACAAATGCTTTGATGATGCAACATACCGCCAAGATTGGAATGGAGACCTCCCCTGGACTCCCCCCCCCCCCCAACCACCTCCACTGATGGGTAGTTGGTGAGGACATTCACCATTGAAATCCCCAGCCTTGCGCCATTTGCTGACACACTTTGAACTGGTACAAAGTACTATTTCGAGGTACAGTGACATTCATTTTTGTACGCGGCTCAGTACGTAAGTAGCATGGTGGCGCAGCGGCAGAGTTGCTGCGGGTTCGATGCTGCCTGTGTGGAGTTTGCTCGTTCTCCCCGTGACCTGCGCGGGTTTTCTCCGGCCGCTCCGGTTTCCTCCCACACTCCAAAGACGTGCGGGTTTGTTGGTTAATTGGCTTGGCGTATCTATGTAAAAAATGTCCCTAATGTAGGGTAGTGTTAGTGTGCTGGGCGGTGCGGACTCGGTGGGCCGAAGGGCCTGTTATTAAATTGCTGTTACTGCGTCTCCAAACTAAATTGTAGATCATATCATCCTTCCCAAAGAGGTTCAGGACTTGCAGTACTCTCCTTTTAATAGCCCTGCTAATATTCCTGGAATCCAAACTGATTACAAAGCACATCCTTTGTGAGTTATGGCCACTAACGTCTACATTTTGCCTGCCTTCTAACCGCCGGCGTATTTTATGGTCGCAAACGCCACTTTCGGTTTCTCTTCCACCGACCATCGTTCACCGCGTTGGGCATGCGGGCCGCGGTGGGACCTGTTTTTTTTTTCCCTCCCAGTCCCGGTTCAACATCGCGCTGGTAAACAGCTTAACTCTGGAAATAGATCAACGCATTCTGTTTCAAATGTGCCCTTGAAACCATGGCTGTGAGCAGACTATTTACCAGATCAGGTTTCTTAGAAGAAATCGAATCTAAAGTTGTCCAAAGAACTTTCAGCACCACTGCTGATAGCAAACGATGCAGACACCTCTCCGCACCTTTCTTTCCGCTTTTCTACACGGGCTCATCTCATCTTCGTCTCGTTGCCCAATATTCTACACTCTGTATCTTCCCCTTTACTCGACCTACAGCACTGTTTGTTTGCCTTGATTGCATTTCACTGTACTTCAGTGGGGTGAAGAGGCAATACGGTGGCGCAGCGGTAGAGTTGCCGCCTTACAGCGCTTGCAGCGTCGGAGACCCGGGTTCGAACCCGTCTACGGGCACTATCTGTACTGAGTTTGTACGTTCTCCCCGTGACCTGCGTGGGTTTTCTCCGAGATCTTCGGTTTCCTCCCACACTCCAAAGACGTGCAGGTTTGTAGGTTAATTGGGTTGGTATCAATGCAAATTGTCCCTAGTGTGTGTTGGATAATGTGCGGGGATCGCTGGTCAGTGCAGACTCGGTGGGCCGAAGGGCCTGTTTCTGCGCTGTATCTGTAAACTAAACTAAACTAAACTGAACTAAACTAAAACGTGACAATTTGAAACCTAAACCTCCCGAGCTATGTATGAGTTGCATTTGGTTACATAATTCGCTTACGTGCTATAGTTTTGAGATATAGCGTGGAAACAGGCCCTTCAGCCCACCGAGTCCGCGCCGACCAGCGATCCCCACACACTAACATTATCCCACACATACACGGTACAATTTACATTTATACCAAACCTGTACATCTTTGGAGTGTGGGAGGAAACCGAAGATCTCAGAGAAAACCCACGCAGGCCACGGGGAGAACGTACAAACTCCGCACGTAGTCGGGATCGAACCCGGGTCTCCGGCGCCGTGAGGCAGCAACTCTACCGCTGTGCCACCGTGCCGCCCAAACTACGTTACTTTAGTTATTGTCACGTGTAGCGAGGTACAGCGAGGTTTCCTGCTAACCAGTCAGCGGGAAGACAATCCATGATTACAATCGAGCCATCCACAGTGTACAGATACAGGATAGAGGAATAACGTTTAGTGCAAGATAAAGACTAGTAAAGTCCGATTAAAGATAGTCTAAGTGTCACCATTGAGGTCGAGAGTAGGTCAGGACCGCTCTCTGGTCGTGGTAGGGTGATTCAGTTGCCTGATAACAGCTGGGAAGAAACTGTCCCTGAACCTGGATACCTACTGTGCATCAGGTGACAGGTTTGAATGCTAACCATGCGGCAATCTAAATTCAGAGGCTAAGCTGTTTTAGTGTGACTTATGTAATGGCAAGGAACTGCAGATGGGAGTTTATACCACAGATAGACACAAAGTGCTGGAGTAACTCATCAGTCAGTCATTAGTAACCCGTGTCACGTGGTGTGAAAACGCACACCTCCAGATTCAGAAGGTAGACAAAAATGCTGGAGAAACTCAGCGGGTGAGGCAGCATCTATGGAGCTAAGGAATAGGTGACGTTTCGGGTCGAGACCCTTCTTCAGACTGATGTGACTCCAGGTTCAGGGACAGATTCTTCCCAGCTGTTATCAGGCAACTGAACCATCCTACCACAACCAGAGAGCGGCCCTGAACTACTATCTACCTCATTGGTAACCCTCGGACTATCTTTGATCGGAATTTGCTGGCTTTACCTTGCACTAAACACTATTGCCTTACCGTGGCTGGCTCGATTGTAACCATGTATTGTCTTTCCACTGACTGGTTAGCACACAGCAAAAGCTTTTCACTGTACCTCGGTACACGTGACAATAAACTAAACTGATTGTGTGACCAGTGTAACGTATAGTAATTCAAACTTACAGCACCAGTTGTCTAGATTTATGTCGGACACAAAATGCTGGAGAAACTCAGCGGGACCGGCAGCATCCCTGGAGAGAAGGAATGGGTGATGTTTCGAGTCAAGATCCTTCTTCAGACCGACCCGAAACGTCACCCATTCCTTCTCTCCAGAGATGCTGCCCGTCCCGCTGAGTTACTCCAGCATTTTGTGTCTATCTTCGGTGTAAACCAGCATCTGCAGTTCCTTCTACAGAAAAAGGAGGGATATGGATCTCGTGCAGGCAGTGGTGATTAGTTTAACTTGGGATCATGTTTGGCATGGACATTTCAGACTGAAGGGCCTGTTTAGTTTATTTAGTTTCGAGATACAGCGCGAAAACAGCCCCTTCGGCCCACCGAGTCCGGGCCGACCAGCGATCCCCACACATTACACTATCCTACACACACTAGGGACCATTTACATTGATACCGAGCCAATTAACCTACAAACCTGTACGTCTTTGGAGGGTTACACAAAAAGCTGGAGAAACTCAGCGGGTGCAGCAGCATCTAAGGAGCGAAGGAGATAGGCGACGTTTCGGGTCGAGACCCTTCTTCAGAGTGTGGAGTCTTTGGAGTGTGGAAGATCTCGGAGAAAACCCACGCTGGTCACGGGGAGAACGTACAAACTCCATACAGACAGCGCCCGTGGTCAGGATGGAACCCGGGTCTCTGGCGCTGTGAGGCAGCAACTCTACCGCTGCGCCACCGTGCCCGCCCTGTTCCTGTGCGGTACTGTTGTTCTATGTATACATGCCAACCAACAAAGGGTCTCCTTGGTAACACCGTGTCCAACTTCAACCTTCGTGATGAACAATGTGTCCATTATCCATATCTGTCATCACTCAGGCATGTGATTTTTAAGATTTCTCGATGACAGAGAAATCTGTTCTTCTCGCCTGTTCTACTCCACATCTGATCCCTTCAGCCCCAATTATCCAGATTTCCCTGCAACTATATATTTCCCTGCCCAAGCTAAGATTTATCCCTCATAAGGTCCCACAACCCAGGTGGCGCAGTGGTAGTGTTGCTGCCTTACAGCGCAAGGGTTCCCAGTTCAATCCTGACTACGGGTGCTGTCTGTACGGAGTTTGCACGTCCTCTCCATGGCCCACGTGGGGTTTTCACCGAGATCTTCGATTTCCTCCCACGCCCCAAAGACATGTAGATTTGTGGGTTTAATGTGCGGATGCTGGTTTAAACCAAAGATAGATGCAAAAAAGCTGGAGTAACTCAGCGGGACAGGCAGCATCTCTGAAGACAAGGAATGGGCAACGTTTCGGGTCGAGACCCTTCTTCAGGTTTGGGATCCCCAACCAGTCTGAAGAAGGGTCTCGACCTGAAACGTCGCCCATTCCTTCTCTCCAGAGATGCCGCCTGTCCCGCTGAGTTACTCCAGCTTTTTGCGTCTATCTTTGGTTTGAGGTTCATTGGCTTGGTAGAATTGTCCCTGGCATGTGTAGGATAGCACTAATGTGCGGGGATCGCTGGTCAGCGCGGGCTCGGTGGGCCGAAGGGCCTGTTGCCGTGCTGTATCTCTAAACTAAACTAAACGAAACACTTACTATCACTCAGAGATTATGAAACCAGAGAGCAGAGAGAACGGAACGAATTAAGAGAGACCTCAAAGGCAACTTTTTCGACACAGGTAGAGGGTAGGTAGTCTATGAGTTCAAACGTTCATAAGTGATAGGAGTAAGCCATTTGGCCCATCAAGTCTACTCCACCATTCAATCATGGCTGATCTATCTCTCCCTCCTAACCCCATTCTCCTGCCTGCTCCCCATAACCCCCGTACTGATCACGAGTCTTCCTGAGCTTACCGCGTTTCCCGAGTACCTGCCGTTAGCGTTACAAGCCGCTAAGAGACGTCCCCGAGCTCCGACGTACCGGCTACGTACGTTCTCCGTGCTTACCGCGAGTTTGATCTTTTTTTCAACTGGGGAGAGGTCTTGGAATGGACTCGTACAGTGGGACAGGGCCATTACTCCAGCTATGATCAACGGAAAGCAGGTTTACGCCCTGTGTTTCGCTACACTCGCTCCACATTCTGCAAACCATGGAGCCTGATTTGGGAACAGCTCCGTCCAAGCATTGTGGACGCAGCCCAGACCATCGCACAAACCAACCTCCCTTCCATTGACTCCATCTACACCTCACGCTGCCTCGGCAAGGCCTGTAGCATAATATGACTGCTGCACTGTAAGACTTCTTGTTGTGTTTTATGACTGTAGGCAGACCAATTTCCCTCCTGCGATAAATAAAGTTCTATTGTGTCGTATCGTATCATTGACCAACCTGTCTACCTTTCACTCTATGCTCAGGGAACAATGTAGCTGCACTCCTAGATCCCTCTCCTGTACACTTCACGAGTGGCACTGTGGCACAGAGGTAGAGCTGCTGCCTCACAGCGCCAGAGACCCGGGTTCGATCCTGTCCACAGGTGCTGTCTGTACGGAGTTTGTGCGTTCACCCCGTGGGTTTTCTCCGAGATCTTCAGTTTTCTCCCACACTCCAGGCTTGTAGGTGAATTGGCTCGGTATAGCTGTACAAGACGGCTTGAAGAAAGCTAATGGCATGTTGGCCTTTATAACAAGTGGAGTCAAGTATAGGAGCAAAGAGGTCCTTCTGCAGTTGTACAGAGCCCTAGTGAGACCACACCTGGAGTATTGTGTGCAGTTTTGGTCCCCTAATTTGAGGAAGGACATTCTTGCTATTGAGGGAGTGCAGCGTAGGTTTACAAGGTTAATTCCCGGGATGGCGGGACTGTCGTATGCTGAGAGAATGGAGCAGCTGGGCTTGTACACTCTGGAGTTTAGAAGGATGAGAGGGGATCTTATTGAAACATATACGATTGTTAAGGGTTTGGACACGCTAGAGGCAGGAAACATGTTCCCGATGTTGGGGGAGTCCAGAACCAGGGGCCACACACACACACACACACAGTTTAAGAATAAGGGGTCGGCCATTTAGAACGGAGACGAGGAAACTCTTTTTCTCACGGAGAATGGCGAGTCTGTGGAATTCTCTGCCTCAGAGGCCGGTGGAGGCCGGTTCTCTGGATACATTCAAGAGAGAGCTAGATAGGGCTCTTAAAGATAACGGAGTCAGGGGATATGGGGAGAAGGCAGGAACGGGGTACTGATTGGGGATGATCAGCCATGATCACAATGGCCTACTCCTGCACCTATTGTCTATTGTCTATTGTCTATTATCTCCAATGCATTTTAGTTTAATTCAGTTTAGAGAAACAGCGCGGAAACAGGCCCTTCGGCCCACCGAGTCTGTGCCGACCAGCGATCCCCGCACACTAACACTATCCTACACACACTAGAGACAATTTACAATTTCATGAAAGCAATTTTAGAAAACATGAACGTCTTTGTAGTGTGGGAGAAAGCCAGAGCACCCGGAGAAAACCCACGCAGTTCACGGAGAAAAGGTACAAACTACGTAGAGACAGCGCCCGTGGTTGGGATCGAACCTGGCGCTGTGAGGCAGCAACTCCACCATGCTAGACCTCACCAGGCACAAGGTCTCCAACTTGTCACACACCTACAACCCACACATCTCAGAGCAGGTGAAGCCCTGCCGAATCCCGACAAGCCAATCTCCCCCAGTTACAAATGTTCATGGCCTGAAAATCACATCCTTTATTCCAACTTGAAAATAGGCTGGAATCTGTGAGGCTGACAGATTTATAACTGGTGCCTGGGAGCAGTAATAAATATCTACATTTAAATAAGATCTAAACTGTTCTACATTAAAGCCTGTGGTTATGCATTCAACAGATAAAATACCATTATCAAATAATGAAAACCATAACAAATCTGGCTTTAGTTGAAGCAACTTAAAATTCAAAGTAGATTTGCTTCTTGTTTCTCTCTGCCCAGCATTAGTACACAAATCTCAAACCTTTGTGGATATCGTTCTGCTGTCTTGGCAATCCTGGGTTTTGTAATCCTTCAATTTAACCCCCCCCCCCCCCACCCCCCACCCCCAAACCCCCAAGATCCTGTGATCTCAGGTCCCAGTGAATTTAGTGTGAAGTCACTGGTGTTGTGTTTCCCTCTGTTAATTTGCTAAGATTGTCAATTCTACTGTATCAGGACCTGCGCTGCATTTTAGCTGAGTTTGTTGTCACGTGTACCGAGGTACAGTGCAAAGCTTTTGTTGCGTGCTAACCAGCCAGCGGAAAGACAATACATGATTACAATCGAGCCATTTGCAGTGTACAGATACAGGATAATGGAGTAATGTTTAGTGCAAGGTAAAACCAGTAAAGTCCGATCAAGGATAGTCCGAGGGTCACCAATGAGGAAGATAGTAGTTCAGGACCGCTCTCTGGTTGGGGTAGGATGGTTCAGTTGTAACTAAGTTACAGAGAAAGGTCGAACAAGTTAGGTCTTTATTCTTTGGAGCGCAGAAGGTTAAGGGGGGACTTGATTGAGGTCTTTAAAATGATGAAAGGGATAGACAGAGTTGACGTGGATAAGCTTTTCCCATTGAGGGTAGGGAAGGTTCAAACAAGAGGGCATGACATGAGAATTAAGGGACAGAAGTTTAGGGGTAACATGAGGGGGAACTTCTTTACTCAGAGAGTGGTGGCTGTGTGGAATGATCTTCCAGCAGAAGTGGTGGAGGCAGGATCGATTTTAACATTTAAAAGTAAAGTGGATAGGTATATGGGCGGGAAGGGAATGGAGGGGTATGGTCTGAGTGCAGGTAGATGGGACTAGGGGAAAATGAATGTTCGGCACGGACTGGAAGGGCCGAGAAGGCCTGTTTCCGTGCTGTAATTGTTATATGGTTAAGAGGGAGTGGCCGGTGTGCGACTGGTCCTTGATGATGCTGCTGGCCTTGCCGGGGCAGCGTGAGGTGTAGATGGAGTCAGTGGAAGGGAGGTTGGTTTGTGTGACGGTCTGGGCTGCGTCCACAATTATCTGATAATTTCTGGCAGGTTGGATGGAGCCGTTCCCAAGCCAAGCGGGTGACACATCCCGATAGAATGCTTTCTCCGGCGCATCTGTGGGAGTTGGGGAGAGTTGGAGAGGGCGTGCCCCTCGGGGGCTGACCCAGACTCCTTGCTGAGGTGGCTCCATTCATGAACCCTTCCTCAATCGAACAAGAAAATGCTGAGGCCATTAGTGGCCTTTGGGCTGGTGCTAAGTGTATCAGTGTGTACACCCAGCTTAATGATCTTGGCAACAGGCTACGCATTAAATGTTGAATTCCTGGCAAAACACCTCCTTCCCTTGGCCTATGTCCAATATCAATGGAATGTTACCTTGCTAAAAAACCACACATCAGCAGTAAATATGAAGGTAAACGAGAAGAGAGGAAGAAAGATTCCCCTTCTGTAAGAAGGAATTGCAGATGTCGGCTTAAAGTGAATGTGGACACAAAAAGCTGGAGTAACTCAGGCAACGTCTCAACGTCTAGGTGGCGTTTCTGGTCTGAAGAAGGTTCTGCAACCGAAAGGCCACCTATTCCTTTTCTCCTGACGTTATACCTCAGAGCCAGGGATGGGGAACCTTTTCATGTTGGAACGGCGCATTAAGTTAGCTGTAATCCATTAAGGCCGCATCCACGAAACTTCAATTAGATATACTTCAAAATGGACGACATTTTGTTAAAATAGCCCTCATGACTTTTATTAATGTTTTAATTGTGGCCGTCAGTCGGGGAGGTTTATTTTGTTTTATTTTAGTATTTTAAATACGTTCATTTTAAGATTAAAATAAAAATACTAGGCTTGTATTCACTGGAGTTTAGAAGGATGAGGGGGGGGGATCTTATAGAAACATATAACATTATAAAAAGACTGGACAAGATAGATGCAGGAAAAATGTTCCCAATGTTGGGCGAGTCCAGAACCAGGGGCCACAGTCTTAGAATAAAGGGGAGGCCATTTAAGACTGAGGTGAGAAAAAACTTTTTCACCCAGAGAGTTGTGAATTTGTGGAATTCTCTGCCACAGAGGGCAGTGGAGGCCAAATCACTGGATGGATTTAAGAGAGAGTTAGATAGAGCTCTTGGGGCTAGTGGAGTCAAGGGACATGGGGAGAAGGCAGGCACGGGTTATAGATAGGGGACGATCAGCCATGATCACAATGAATGGTGGTGCTGGCTCGAAGGCTGAATGGCCTCCTCCTGCACCTATTTTCTATTTTCTATGTTTCTAAGACGAACAAAAACATATTAATAAAAATAAAAGGATTTGTTCTGCAATATTTGGATTCATTCAAAAGGCCGCACTTAATAGCCTAGAAGGCCGCATGTGGCCTTAAGGCCGCAGGTTCCCCAACCCTGCCTCAGACTTTGGATTTTATAGACACAGCACGGAAACAGGTCCTTCGGTCCACTACATCCGTGCCGACTGGCGATCCCAACACAATAATATTATTTTACACACACCAGGGACAATTTACAAGTTTACTGAAGCTAATTAACCTACAAACCTGCACGTCTTTGGAGTGTGGGAGGACACCGAAGATCTCGGAGAAAACCCACGCAGGTCACGGGGAGAACGTACAAACTCCACACAGACAGCTCCCATGGCCAGGATCGAACCCGGGTCTCTGGCGCTGTGAGGCAGCAGCTCTACCGCTGCGCCACCGTGCCGCTAAAGGGCGGCATTCGGTGATTTGCAACGTGGCTGGGAGCGCAGTGGAGGACAATGTCTGAGGTAACGGCGAGGTCAGAACCAGCTTTGATTGATCGACTGTAAGAAAGCTGGATTGCTGTTCATCACTTGCTAGACAGTGAGTGAAAAACACGGATTGTAAGTTGCCCTTTTCAGCCAGAGTACCTCGGGGAAAATTTGTCCCTCCGGTCATTCTTTGGTGAAAAACTCGAAAAAAGTTGTCAAAGACTCATCGACAAATGATCCCAAGGCAATGACACAAGGAACTGCAGATGCTGGAATCACAATTTAGTTTAGTTTAGGGAAACAGCCCCCAAGGCCCACCGAGTCCGCGCCGACCAGCGATCCGCGTACCCTAAAGACCCTGTCCCACTTTGGAGACCTAACCAGCAACTTCTGGTGACTTTGCCCCCACCCAAAAAAAAACCAAGGTGGAGGTGACCTGCAACCTCCTACCACCTCCCACGCACGTGTTGAAAACCTTCCTCAACTATGAAGAAAACCGACTTCGACTAGACCTGCGACTAAAAAGTTATCGATTTTTAAAACGGCAACTTATTTTTAGTCGAGGCTAGTTTTAATCATGATGAAAAAATAGCAGCAACCTAGATGAAGCCTCGACCAGGCGGAAACCACTTTCCACCATTAGGGAGAGTGACCAAAACCTCCTGTGACCTCATGGAAACCTTGGGTGGCGGGCAAGGTCACCAGAGGTTGCTGTTTAGGTCTCCTAAGTGGGACAGGGGGTTAACACTATCCTACACACACCATGTTACAATTTTGCCAAGCCAATTAACGTACAAACCTGGACGTCTTTAAATTTGTGTGTGAGTGTGGGAGGAAACCAGAGCCCCTGGAGAAAACCCACATAGTCACAGGGAGAACGTGCAAACTCTGCATAGACAGTAAGCTTGGTCATTATCGAACCCGGGTCTCTGGTGCTGTCAGGCAGCAACTCTACTGCTGCGTCAGACAGGCCCTTCGGCCCAACTTGCCCACACTGGCCAACATGTCCCAGCTGCACTAGTCCCACCTGCCTGCATTTGGCCCATATCCCTCCAAACCCGTCCTATCCATGTACCAGTCTAACTGTTTCTAAATCGTTGGGATAGTCCCAGCCTCAACTACCTCCTCTGGCAGCTTGTTCCATCACCCTTTGTGTGAAAATGTTACCCCTCGGATTCCTATTAAATCTTTTCCCCTTCACCTTGAACCTATGTCCTCTGGTCCTCAATTCACCTACTCTGGGCAAAAGACTCTCATGATTTTATACACCTCAATAAGATCACCCCTCATCTTCCTGCGCTCCATGGAATCCATGAATCCAGTCCCAGCCTACTCAACCTCTCCCTGTAGCCCAGAACCTTGAGTCCTGGCAACATCCTCGTAAGTCCTCTCTGTACTGGGCTTTCCAGCTGTACGGGGTTTGTACCTTCTCCCCGTGACCTGCACGGGTTTTTTCCGTGAGTTCCGGTTTCCTCCCACAATCCAGTGACATGCAGGATTTTAGGTTAATTGGCTTGGGAAAATTGTAAATTGTAAATTGTCCTTTGTGTGTGCAGGGTGGCGTTAGCGAGCGGGAATCGCTGGTCGGTGCGGAGCCGGTGGGCCGAATGGCCTGTTTTTGCACTGCATCTCAAATAGACAAATTCAATTTATATCAAGAGGACTGGAATACAGAAATAGAGATGTAATGCTGAGGTGGACAAAAAATGCTGGAGAAACTCAGCCGCATCTATGGAGAGAAGGAATAGGCGACGTTTTGGGTCGAGACCTTGAGTAACGTCTTTAGTCAGAGGGTAGTAAATCTGTGCAACTGAATGGACAGTAGACAATAGACAATAGACAATAGGTGCAGGAGTAGGCCATTCAGCCCTTCGAGCCAGCACCGCCATTCAAGGTGATCATGGCTGATCATCCCCAATCAGTACCCCATTCCTGCCTTCCCCCCATTTCCCCTGACTCCGCTATCTTTAAGAGCCCTATCTAGCTCTCTCTTGAAAGTATCCAGAGAACCGGCCTCCAACACACTCTGAGGCAGAGAATTCCACACACTCACGACTCTCTGTAAGAAAAAGTGTTTCGACGTTATATCTAGACTTTCAGAAGGCTTTCGACAAGGTCCTGCATAAGAGGTTAGCATACAAACTTAAAGCACACGGTATTGGGGGTTCAGTATTGATGTGGATAGAGAACTGGCTAGCAGACAGGAGGCAAAGGGTAGGAGTAAACAGGTGCTTTTCAGAATGGCAGGCAGTGACTAGTGGGGTACCGCAAGGTTCAGTGCTGGGACCCCAGCTATTTACAATATATATTAATGATTTGGACGAGGGAATTCAATGCAACATCTCCAAATTTGCAGATGATACCAAGCTGGGGGGTATAGTTAGGTGTGAGGAGGATGCTTGGAGGCTGCAGGGTGATTTGGATAGGCTGAGTGAATGGGCAGATGCATGGCAGATGCAGTATAATGTGGATAAATGTGAGGTTATCCACTTTGGTGGCAAAAACATGAGGGTAGACTATTATCTGAATGGTGGCAGATTAGGAAAGGGGGAGATGCAACGAGACCTGGGTGTCATGGTACACCAGTCATTGAAAGTAGGCATGCAGGTGCAGCAGGCAGTGAAGAAAGCAAATGGTATGTTAGCATTCATAGCAAAAGGATTTGAGTATAGGAGCAGGGAGGTTCTACTGCAGTTGTACAGGGTTTTGGTGAGGCCACACCTGGAGTATTGCGTACAGTTTTGGTCTCCAAACCTGAGGAAAGACATCCTTGCCATAGAGGGGGTACAGAGAAGATTCACCAGACTGATTCCTGGGATGTCAGGACTTTCATATGAGGAAAGATTGGATAGACTCGGCTTGTACTCACTGGAATTTAGAAGATTGAGGGGGGATCTTATAGAAACTTACAAAATTCTTAAGGGGTTGGACAAGCTAGATGCTGGAAGATTGTTCCCGATGTTGGGGGAGTCCAGAACAAGGGGTCACAGTCTAAGGATAAGGGGGAATTCCTTTAGGACCGAAATGAGGAAAACATTCTTTACACAGAGAGTGGTGAATCTCTGGAATTCTCTGCCACAGAAGGTAGTTGAGGCCAGTTCATTGGCTATATTTAAGAGGGCGTTAGATGTGGCACTTGTGGCTAAAGGGATCAGGGGGTATGGGGAGAAGGCAGGTACGGGATACTGAGTTGGATGATCAGCCATGATCACATTGAATGGCGGTGCAGGCTCGAAGGGCCGAATGGCCTACTCCTGCACCTATTTTCTATGTGTATGTTTCTATGATGTCTCCGTTCTAAATGGCTCACTCCTTATTCTTCAACTGTGGCCCCTGGTTCTGGACTCCCCCAACATCAGGAGCATGTTTCCAGCCTCTAGCGTGTCCAAATCCTTAACAATCTTAAATGTTTCAATGAGATCCCCACTCATCCTCCTAAACTCCAGAGTGTACAAGCCCAGCTGTTCCATTCTCTCAGCATATGACAGTCCCGCCATCCCGGGAATTAACCTTTTAAACCTACGCTGCACTCCCTCAATAGCAAGAATGTCCTTCCTCAAATTAGGGGACCAAAATTGCACACAATACTCCAGGTGTGGTCTCACTAGGGCCCTGTACAACTGTAGAAGGACATAAAAAATAGGTGCAGGAGGAGGCCATTCGGCCCTTCTAGCCAGTACTGTCATTCATTGTGATCATGGCAGATCGTCCCCAATCAATATCCCGTGCCTGTCTTCTCCCCATATCCCTTGATTCCACTAGCCCCTAGAGCTCTATCTAACTCTCACTTAAGTCCATCCAGTGATTTGGCCTCCACTGCCCTCTGTGGCAGGGAATTCCACAAACTCACAACTCTCTGGGTGAAAACGTTTTTTCTCACCTCAGTCTTAAATGGCCTCCCCATTATTCTAAGACTGTGGCCCCTGGTTCTGGACTCGCCCAACATTGGGAACATTTTTCCTGCATCTAGCTTGTCCTTCTGCGCTGTAACTTTGAAGTCGAAAGCCTCGGTCAACATGGTCAAATTTCACTGTGATGAACACTAATCCCATGTTAGTGGAGTGGGTGCAAATGCGAGACTTGTGCTTCAGTGAACTTTGATAATAATATTGTCAAAATATATTTATTTTGCAGATCAGTGCAGACCCATTATTACAATATGAATAAAGTATTATAAATTGCTTTGCTGAGCTCTTTTTTGGTCTCGTGCTAATAAGCAAATGCCTACGGTGGTTGCTTGCGAATTTTGCACAAAATTACATTTTACTGTGTGGTTGGAGGTTCGTGAAAGAGCTTCTTGTGCATGTTAACTAATGTCAATGTTAGAGTGAAACCTCAGTTATTCCTTCAGTGGTGTGTGCTTTTAACCTGTGGTAAAACCCCTTTGCTTCACTAAGTGTCAGTGGCAAATTGAAATTAGTGCCGCGCTGCAGAGAACTACCTTAAGGGCCTGTCCCACTTTCACGAGTTAGTCACAAATTCTCCCGAGTTTTCAAACTCGAAGAATGTTCATAATGAGTCCATAGGAGGTCGTAGGACCCCATGGATATATCGTAGAGGCTCGTTATGTGACACACATATATACATATACACACATTGTGTATACACAATGTATACGTATATGTATATGTGTGTGTATATGTATGTGTGTATATGTATGTATGTGTGTATATGTATGTATGTGGTATATGTGTATATGTATGTATATGTATGTATTTGTATATATGCGTGTATTTGTATATATGTGTGACACATATATATATATACACACATATGTACATATACATACATACATAAATATGCATACAAATATACATACACACACATTGTGTGCATATGTATATATGTGTGTATATGTATGCATGTATATGTGTGCATATGTATGTATGTGTGTATATGCATATAGGTGTATATGTATGTATGTATATGTATATGTGTGTATATGTATATATTAGTATATATGCATATACATGTGTGTATATGTATGTATGTGTGTATATGCATATATGTGTATATGTATGTATGTTTGTATATGTACAGAGGTGTATATGTATATATGTGTGTATATGTATATATGCGTGTGTATGTGTATATGCGTGTGTAAATGTATATGTGTGTGTATATGTATATATGTGTATATGTAAATGTGTGTATATGTACATATGTGTATATATGTATATATGTGTGTATATGTATATATGTGTGTAAATGTATATGTGTGTGTATATGTATATATGTGTGTGTAAATGTATATATGTGTATATGTGTATATATGTGTGTATATGTATATGTGTGTGTATATGTATATATGTATGAATATGTATATATGTGTGTATATGTATACATGTGTGTATATGTATATGTGTGTGTAAATGTATATGTGTATATATATGTGTGTATATGTATATATGTGTGTGTATATGTATATATGTTTGTATATGTATATGTGTGTGTATATGTGTGTATATGTATATGTGTGTGTATATGTCTTCTCCTAGCACCTATGAACCTATGAACGTATTACATTGTTTACAGTGTACTATGTCTACATATTGTGTTGTGCTGCTGCAAGAAAGTAAGAATGTCGTTGTTATATCTGGGACACAAGAGACTCTTGTCCCTTGACCATTGATCACCCGTTCACACTAGTTCTACACTGTTCCACATAGAAGCATGGAAAATAGGTGCCATTCGGCCCACCGAGCCAGCAACGCCATCCAATGTGATCATGACTGATCATCCAGAATCAGTACCCCGTTCCTGCTTTCTCCCCATATCCCTTGATTCCGTTAGCCCTAAGAGCTAAATCTAAATGGCCTGTCCCACTGTACGAGTTTACCCAAGAGCTCTCCCGAGTTTATAAAAAAATCAAACTCGTGGTAAGCACGTAGAATGTACGTAGTGGGTACGTCGGAGTTCGGGGATGTCTCTTAGCGGCTCGTAACGCTAACGGCAGGTACTTGGGAAACACAGTAAGCTCGTGCAGATTTTTCAACATGTTGAAAAATGTCCACGAGAGCCCGGAGTACCTACGAGCGGCCATTACCGTAAATCTCCGAGTTCGAATCAGGGCAAACTCGGGAGAGCTCTTGAATTAGCTCGTACAGTGGGACAGGGCTTTAACTCTCTCCTGGAAACATATCTCTATGTCTATGCAACGTAATAAACATATTGCTTCTATGTAATTGTTACAAAGTAGGAACTTTTATTTGGAAGATGGAGACAAAATGCTGGAGTAACTCAGCGGGACGGGCAGCATCTCTGGAGAGAAGGAATAGATGACGTTTCGGGTCGGGAGCCTACTTGGCATTTTACTCCAGCATTTTGTGTCTATCTTCATTGTAATCCAACATCTTTTATTTGGGTGTGCAGCTGAAGTCAGTACACATTATAATTCAAGAGGACGGCATTGAATGGAATAGACCAGCCCACCGAGTCCATGCCGACCATCGATCGATCGATCGATCGCCCGTTCGCGCTAGTTCTATGTTATCCCACTTTCTCATCCACTCCCAAGACACTGGAGCCAACTCACGTGCAAACCCGCACGTCCTTGAGATTTAAGTGGAAACCGGAGCACCTGCAGGAAACCACAGTGAGAACGGGCAAACTCCACACAGCCAGCACCCACACAGACAGGCAGGATTGAAACTGGGTCTCTGGCACTGCAAGGAAGCACCACTGTATCGCAGTGTATTGGCATTGGTTTACTATTGTCATGTTTAGTTTAGAGATACAGCGCGGAAACAGGCCCTTCGCTCCGCCCAGCGATCCCCGCACACTAGCACTATCCTGCACACACACACCAAGCCAATTAACCTACAAACCAGCACGTCTTTGGAGTGTGGGAGGAAATCGAAGATCTCGGAGAAAACCCACGCAGGTCACGGGGAGAACGTACAAACTCCGTACAGACAGCACCCGTAGTCAGGATCGAACCCTGGTCTCCGCTGCGAAACCCCTGTCCCACAGTACGAGTTCATTCCAAGAGTTCTCCCAAGTTTGCCCTGATTCGAACTCGGAGATTTACGGTAATGGCCACTGGTCGGTACTCGGGGCTCTCGTGGACATTTTTCATCATGTTGAAAAATCTTCACGAGTCTTCCCGTGCTTACCTGCCGTTAGCGCTAAGAGACGTCCCCAAGCTCCGACGTACCCGCTACGTTCATTCTCCGTGCTTACCACGAGTTTGATTTTTTTTTTTTAACTCGGGAGAGCTCTTGGAATGAACTCGTACCGTGGGACAGGGTGAATAGGCAGCAACTCTACCGCTGCGCCAAACCCTACCCGCCCAACGTGTACGAGATACAGTGAGAAACTTTGAGTGTTTCCCAGTCCGATCCTACCATTGCCGAGGACAATCGTGCCACACAGAAGCATAACAGGTCTCCCCTCTGTTCTCCCAGATGGCCGATCGTAATCTTAGGCCAAGGGGGTTAAGATGCATTGTAGCTGGGAGCGGGAAAGGTTCTGAGAGTGCCTGATAATTGGGGGTCTCAGACTTGACTTGTCAATGCTCACACTCTTTGCCATTCCAATTAGCAGCTGATCGGGACCCCGGAGGTTGGAAGGGGGATTGGAGGGGGGGGGGGGGGGTTTGCAGGGAAAATGAATTTTAGGGTTCAAAAACAAAAATTACATGAGGGGGCATGTGAAGAGAAAAACTTTCTTACACAAAGAGTAGTTTTGGTCAGGGAATGACTGCCTGCAGGGGTGGTTGAAAACAGAATCAATCACGGCTTTCAACAAGATAGGCATGAGATTCAGGGCTGGCAGCCTGTTGGTTGTAGTCTTTGATAAAACCCTGCTCACGCCTGCAGTCTAAGCATTGCTGAACAAACACATTGCACAGGGGAGATGCCGTGATGTTTCATGTGGAAAATGGAAGCATTTTTCCTGGTCCATCAAAAGGCTCAACACACATGGAGATCGCACTTGAACGCATTGTTCAGGCATAAAACTGCATTTGCAAGCAGCGAATTTAAAATCACCTTGTGGAATATTAGTTTAGTTTAGTTTAGTTTAGTTTACAGATACAGCGCGGAAACAGGCCCTTCGGCCCATCGTGTCCTCGCTGTGTAACGATCGATCGATGACTCAATTATCCTAAATCTGAAGGAAGAGTCTCGACACGAAACGTCGCCCATTCCTTCTCTCCAGAGATGCTGTCTGTCCCACTGAGTTACTCCAGCATTTTGTGTCTGTCTTCTGTTTAAGCCAGCATCTGCAGTTCCTTCCTGCACACTGAATCCATGAGGACCTTGTCCCCCTATCATGAAAATCAACTCATGGTCTCAGATGAGGCCTAGTTTTAGTGTTCGAGATACAGGCCCTTCGGCCCACCGAATCCGCGCCGACCAGCGATCCCCGCACACTACAGGGCTTATCCCACTTTCACGACCTAATTCACGACCTCTGCCGAGTTTGCCCTTGAATCATATTTGCAGCATGGTCGTCACGAGGTCGTAGGTAGGTCGTAGCAGGCTGTGATGTTAGTCGTAGGTACTCCTGGCATCAAGTAGGTCGGGGCGTTTTTTCAACCTGATGAAAAATGTCCACGAGTAAAAAAGGTCGTGAATTAGGTCCTGAAAGTGGGACAGGGCCTTAACAATACCCGACACACACACTGGGGACAATTTACAATTACACCAAGCCTACAAACCTGTACGTCTTTGCAGTGCGGGAGGAAACCGGAGCACCCGGAGAAAACCCACGCAGGTCACGGGGAGAACGTACAAACTCCGTACAGACAGCACCCGTGGTCGGGATGGAACCTGGGTCTCTGGCGCTGTGAGGCAGCAACTCTACCGCTGCGCCACCGTGCCGTTGATCTGAAACCGGCCTCCCTTATTGAAGCATTAAACTGTTGCAACTCCTGAACGGGGAGATTTCCGATGTGATCTCTCTGCGTTGTACCGAGCCGGATTGTTTTTGAACCTATCGCTGTGTGGAGAATTGAAAAAAGGCTGCCTCATTCTCCAGGGCCTAATATCTCCTTCCTTAATGGCATAAATATACGTTTGTTTTACTGTAGACGGTAGGGTATTTTGTTGTGTGAACGCTGCAGAATATCTTGCTTGCTGGCACAGTGAAATGTTTCAATGCATGAGTCAAAATCTGTTGTTAATGATGAGGCAACCTATTGGTACCTCTCTCCAGGCCTGTTTCTTTGCAGCGTTGCATAAGTTACAGATGTTAGAAGCCTTGCTCTGAACTGCTGGGGTTATTCGTGGTCTCTTGATGGTTACTCAACGGTTCAATTCACAGCCACAGTCGATGCCAGCACCATGCAGGTGTCAGGGGTTATGGGGAGAAGGCTGGAGAATGGGGTTAGGAGGGAGAGATAGATTCGCCATGATTGAATGGCGGAGTAGACGTGATGGGCCGAATGGCCTACTTCTGCTCCTATCACTTTTGAACTTATTGGAGCATGGAATGACAGGAAGATTCTACACCTATTCCTTATGACCTTAAATATACGTGCCTGCCTGCCAGCCCAGCATTAGCAAGCTTTGATGGGAATTCTCAGTCTGTGGTCCTTAATGGCATAAATATACGTTTGTTTTACTGTAGAAGGTAGAGTATTTTGTTGTGTGAAAGCTGCAGAATGTCATTCTTGTATGGTCGGAATGGACTCGGTGGGCCGAAGGGCCTGTTTCCGTGCTGTATCTCGAAACAAAATGGAACGAAACTAGTCTAAACTGAACTTGGTTTAGTTAAGTTAAGTTAAGTTAAGTTAAGTTAAGTTTAGTTTAGTTTAATTTAGTTTAGTTAAGATTAGTTTAGTTTAGTTTAGTTAAGTTTAGTTTAATTTAGTTTAGTTTAATTTAGTTTAGTTTAGTTAAGATTAGTTTAGTTAAGTTAAGTTTAGTTAAGTTTAGTTTAATTTAGTTTAGTTTAGTTTAATTTAGTTTAGTTTAGTTAAGATTAGTTAGTTTAGTTTAGTTTAAGTTAGTTTAGTTTAGTTTAGTTAAGATTAGTTTAGTTTAGTTTAGTTTAGTTAAGTTTAGTTTAATTTAGTTTAGTTTAGTTTAATTTAGTTTAGTTTAGTTAAGATTAGTTTAGTTTAGTTTAGTTTAGTTTAGTTTAGTTTAGTTTAGTTTAGTTTAATTTAGTTTAGTTTAGTTAAGTTTAGTTAAGATTAGTTTAATTTAGTTTAGTTTAGTTTAGTTTAGTTAAGTTTAGTTAAGATTAGTTTAATTTAGTTTAGTTTAGTTTAGTTAAGTTTAGTTAAGATTAGTTTAATTTAGTTTAGTTTAGTTTAGTTTAGTTTAGTTTAGTTTAGTTTAGTGATACAAGCCCTTCAGCCCACCAGATTCATGCCGACCAGCGATCCCCGCACACTTACACTACCCTCTACACACTAAGGACAATTTACAATTTGGATCCGAGTTTCCCACCCGATGCCAAGTCAAGATTCAAATGGCAATATCGTGCCTCCGACCGGTTTAAAGTCACCTCCCGCCACATTTTATTTCTGAACTCAAATGGCATCTCTGAATAACCCAGACTTTAAATAAAGTTTCGAGGAACTGTGCCTGCAGCGAAACTGTTACCTTCACAAATCTTCCTCTGTCTGAGGAAGGGTCTCGACCCCAAACGTCACCCGTTCCTTCTCTCCAGAGATGCTGCCTGGCCCGCTGAGTAACTCCAGCATTTTGTGTCTATATTCGGTTTCAACCAGCAACTGCAGTTCCTTCCTACATAAGTGCTTTTCATGTGTGCGGAAGCAATATCCTGCCTACGCACTAATTCAGGAATATATTTGGTGCATTTATTTCAAGAGGACTAGAATATAGAAACAAGGATTTAACGCTAAGCCTTTATAAGGTGAGGTTCAGTCAGCATTTAGAATAATGTGAGCAGTTTTGGGCCGCATATCTGAGGAAGGATGTGCTGGCTCTGGAGAGGGTCCAGAAGTGGTTTGCAAGAATGATCCCAGGAATGAAGAAGGGTCTTGACCCGAAACGTTGCCTATTTCCTTCGCTCCATAGATGCTGCCTCACCCGCTGAGTTTCTCCAGCATTTTTGGCTACCTTCGATTTTCCAGCATCTGCAGTTCCTTCTTAAACACCAGGAATGAGTGGGTTAACCTATGATGAGCGTTTGTCGGCACTGGGCCTGTACTCGCTGGAGTTTAGAAGAATGAGGGGGGGACCTCATTGAAACGTACAGAATAGTGAAAGGCCTGGATAGAGTGGATGTGGAGAGGATGTTTCCACTAGTGGGAGAGTCTAGGACTAGAGGGCACAGCCTCAGAATAAAAGGACGTACCTTTGGGAAGGAGATGAGGAGGAATTGCTTTAGTCCGAGGGTGGTGAGCCTGTGCCGGTGATCACGGGTCTCTGATGCCGTGAGGCAGTGACTCTACCAGCTGTGCCACTCTGCCACTCGAGGATGTGTGACCCTCTGTAAAATGCAGAGTTTAGAGTCATGGACTCATAGAGTGATACAGTGTGGAAACAGGCCCTTCGGCCCACCTTGCCCCTACCGGTCAACATGTCCCAGCTATACTAGTCCCACCTGCCTGTGTTTGGTCCCTATCCCTCCAAACCTGCCCTATCCATGTTCCTGTCTAACTGCTTCTTAAACGTTGGGATAGTCCCAGCCTCAACTACCTCCACTGGCAGCTTGTTCCTTACACCCACCACCCTTTGTGTGAAAGTTATTCCTATTAAATATTTTCCCCTTCACCTTAAACAATAGACAATAGACAATAGGTGCAGGAGTAGGCCATTCGGCCCTTCGAGCCAGCACCGCCATTCAATGTGATCATGGCTGATCATCCCCAATCAGTACCCCGTTCCTGCCTTCTCCCCATATCCCCTGACTCCGCTATCTTTAAGAGCCCTATCTAGCTCGCTCTTGAAAGTGTCCAGAGAACCTATCTCCACCGCCCTCTGAGGCAGAGAATTCCACAGACTCACCACTCTCTGTATGAGAAAAAGTGTTTCCTCGTCTCCGTTCTAAATGGCTTAATAGCCCTGTCCCACTGTACGAGTTCATTCCAAGAGCTCTCCCGAGTTTGCCCTGATTCGAACTCGGAGATTTACGGTAATGGCCGCTCGTCGGCACTCGGGGCTCTCGTGGACATTTTTCATCACGTTGAAAAATCTTCACGAGCCTTCCCGTGCTTCCCTGCCGTTAGCGAGTCTTCCCGAGTACCTGCCGTCGGCGCTAAGAGACGTCCCCGAGCTCCGACGTACCCGCTACGTTCATTCTCCGTGCTCACCACGAGTTCGATTTTTTTAAAACTCGGGAGAGCTCTTGGAACAAACTCGTACCATGGGACAGGACTAATACCCCTTATTCTTAAACTGTGGCCCCTGGTTCTGGACTCCTCCAAGCCTCTGCCCTCTGGTCCTTGATTCACCTGCTCTGGGCTAGAGACTCCGCGCATCTACCCGATCTATTCCTCTCATGATCTTATACATCTCGACAAGATCACCCCTCATCCTCCTGCGCTCTGGAGGTTGGGCTGTTCCTGGTGGGCTGTGCACAGAGAGACGTTCCCTGGTGATCGGAGCGTGTTGTGGAAGGGTAATGTATTGCATTGTTTGCACAGTTGGTCCCAGCGTTGAATGTAACTTCTAAACTCCATCCTGTCACACCCTGCTGGGGACCAAATTGCCCTGTAATTATCTTCATGTGAATTGCCATATCCCAGTTTAAGCCTTTAATCCATTTACGCTTCCTTTGCTGAAGCCTTCGGCTGCTCAGTGTGAGGTAGCAAGGCCTGGGAATCTGGGCTGGAGTTTGCTACTCCTCACTAGATTTGGTATAGTTTAGACTTTACAAATACAGTGCGGATTAGAAACAGGCCCTTCGGCCCACCGAGTCCGCACCGACCAGCGATCCTAATCTGAGGAAGGACATTATTGCCATAGAGGGAGTGCAGAGAAGGTTCACCAGACTGATTCCTGGGATGTCAGGACTGTCTTATGAACAAAGACTGCATAGACTCGGTTTATACTCTCTAGAATTTAGGAGATTGAGAGGGGATCTTATAGAAACTTACAAGATTCTTAAGGGGTTGGACAGGCTAGATGCAGGAAGATTGTTCCCGATGTTGGGGAGGTCCAGGACAAGGGGTCACAGCTTAAGGATAAGGGGGAAATCCTTTAGGACCGAGATGAGAAGGACTTTTTTCACACAGCGAGTGGTGGGTCTCTGGAACTCTCTGCCACAGAGGGTAGTTGAGGCCAGTTCATTGGCTATATTTAAGAGGGAGTTAGATGTGGCCCTTGTGGCTAAGGGGATCAGAGGGTATGGAGAGAAGGCAGGTACGGGATACTGAGTTGGATGATCAGCCATGATCATATTGAATGGCGGTGCAGGCTCGAAGGGCCGAATGACCTACTCCTGCACCTAATTTCTATGTTTCTATGTTTCTATCCCCGCACACAAACGCTGTCCCACACACACACACACACACACACATTAGGGACAATTTATA
>OY740819.1:13742321-13754821 GCA_963514005.1 Raja brachyura | reverse complement strand
GAAATCCTTTAGGACCAAGATGAGAAGGACTTTTTTCACACAGAGAGTGGTGGGTCTCTGGAACTCTCTGCCACAGAGGGTAGTTGAGGCCAGTTCATTGGCTATATTTAAGAGGGAGTTAGATGTGGCCCTTGTGGCTAAGGGGATAAGAGGGTCTGGAGAGAAGGCAGGTACAGGATACTGAGTTGGATGATCAGCCATGATCATATTGAATGGCGGTGCAGGCTCGAAGGGCTGAATGGCCTACTCCTGCACCTAATTTCTATGTTTCTATGTTAACTAAACTCCATGTGTACTGCATAAACAAGCTTTGGGCTTTATTCCCGAACGTCACCTTGAGTGTGACCTCCACGCATAGAGAGCATAGAGGGCCTTCCTTCCCCACTTTATCCCGCAAGACATGCAAAGCTGCATCTGGGGTCTGCTGCTGGCTCTCACCCTTAAGATGGCTTCCACCAACCCGCCCAGGTCGTGTGGAATCACATCTACTGGCAATAAGCAGAGGCTCTTGATCTTCTTGCGTATGGCGGGCACAGCCTAAAGTTGTAGGCCGAGGGTGGACATCTAGGCCAGGACAGCATCAGTGTCTGGGTGGATGGCCTTGGGCACTCACATCTCAGAGGACCTCACATGGTCCACCAACACCGCTGCGCTGGTCAATAAGGCACAGCAATGACTGTTCTTCCTGAGAACGCTGAAAAAGACTGGTCTGCCCCAACAGCTGCTGACGACCTTCTACCGCTGCACCACAGAGAGCATCCTAACATATGGCATCTCTGTGTGGTATCTCAGCTGCACGGAGGCGGAGAGGAGAGGAGAGCTCTTCAGCGCGTCGTCCACAGAGCACAGAAGGTAATTGGGACACCGCTACCAGCCTTGGAGGGAATCTACTATACACGGTGCCTCAGGAAGGCCGTCAGCATCCACAAAGACTCCTCGCACCCTTGCAATAGTCTGTTCGAACCTCTACCTTCCGGCGGACGTTACAAGGCCTTCTACGCCGCACCTCCAGACTCAGGAACAGCTTCATGCCCAGAGCTATAGCTGCTCTGAACCGGCCCTGCTGAGTGCCCCCCACCCTCATGAACTGTCTCCCTCGGATGGTCACATTGCACATCGACCCGGCACAGGCCTATTTACACTTTAGACTGTTTTACTGTTTATTTATTTATTTCGTATGATTTTTTTTTAAAATCTTGTTTCTCTGGGTGTCTAAATTTTTAGCTAATTAAGTTATGACATCGGATGGAAGCTGCATACCAAATCTCGTTGTACCTCTGTGCAACGACAATAAAAGATAGGGGGTTACACAAAAAGCTGGAGAAACTCAGCGGGTGCAGCAGCATCTAAGGAGTGAAGGAGATAGGCGACGTTTCGGGTCGAGACCCTTCTTCAGACTGGTCAGGGATCAGGGAAACGAGAGATATAGACGGTGATGTGGAGAGATAAAGAACAATGAATGAAAGATATGCAAAAAAGTATCAATGATAAAGGAAACTGGCCATTGTAAGCTGTTTGTGGTGTGAAAATGAGACTTGGGTGGGGGAGAGATAGAGAGAGAAGGAATGCCAGGGCCCGAGGGCTGAGGGAGAGGTGGGAAGGGGAGGAGGCAGCCTGGGTTAACAGAATTGAGAAAATTCAATGTTTAAGCTCAGAGGATGCAGACTCCCCAAGCGGAATATGAGGTGCTGTTCCTCCAACTTGCGGTGTTGCTCACTCTGGCTGTGGAGGAGGCCCAGGACCGAGAGGTCGGATACGGAATGGGAGGGGGAGTTGAAGTGCTGAGCCACCGGGATAACAAAAGATATTGTCGTTATTATTACCAGGGAAAAGCCTCAGTGAGCAGTCAGTCACGATGTGTGGGATGGTCTGGTGTGGATGTCCGCAGTTGCAAGCAGGGCTGTCTATCATCCCCCACTTACGCAGGTGATGGGGCTGTTCTTGCATGGAGGGTGCGGAATCTGTTCAGGGTTAGCCATTGCTTGCGATGGGGGTCAAAGCCCGGTGGTTTCACTGTGGGGGGCTGTGATGACCTCCCCGTTGATGGTGTTGGCATCTTTCCAGGCTCGGAGTCAAAGTCTTCCAGGGATTTAACGGGTAGACCAGAAGGGTTTGCAGGACTTCAGGCGCATGTTGGGCAGATTGTTCAAGCCAGCATGGATGGGACGGTCAGGGCTTAGCCTCGATGGTGAACCAATCTTTCAACATCCTGTGTATGTTGGGAGGGGCGATATGAGAGAGGACAGGGAGCCACTGCAAAGGTGTTGACTTAAAGCATCCATCATCAAACATGGTTCTCGATGAGAAGTAGATATGTGGTTGTAATCATGGCTCCAATCGCAGCGAGCTTATTTCAACTGGGTGCAAGCTGTCCATGAGATTAGGTTCTCCGAGTATATGTTGAGGTTAGCGGAGAGGTGAGTGCATCTTCACTCTCCCTGCCACCCGCACCATTGAAGGCAGATGAAGAAGTATTGGGGTTTACACAAAAGGCTGGAGAAACTCAGCCGGTGCAGCAGCATCTAAGGAGCGAAGGAGATAGGCGACGTCTTCAGACGTATTGGAGTGGCTTCAGCACAGCTTCTTTTAGCTGCTGTGGAGGTGAAAATACGTTCAAATTAAACATATCCAGCAGGACTCATTAGATTTGACAAAGATTACTGGCCATTCTTAGGGAATATCTTCGGAATAAGGAATCAAGGGATATGGGGAGAAAGCAGGAACGGGGTACTGGTTTTGGATGACCAGCCATGATCATATTGAATGGCTGTGCTGGCTCGATGGGCCGAATGGCCTACTGCTGCACCTATTTTCTATGTTTCTATGAATCACTTCATGCATTAGGCAACTCATCAAACCTAACCAAAAGGTCAGGTCCATAAAGCATGGATCCCAGTGGGGAGGGGGAGATATGCTGAGAAGGAACTCCCTTGCTGAATATGACCGCATTACATTATTCTGATACATTACCTATTCCTTCTCTCCAGAGATGCTGCCTGACCCGCTGAGTTACTCCAGCATTTTGTGGGTCGACAAAAATGCCGGGGAAACTCAGCGGGTGAGGCAGCATCTATGGAGCGAAGGAATTAGTGATGTTTCGGGTCGTGACCCGACTTCGGAGGAATAGGTGACGTCTCGACCCGAAACGTCACCTATTCCTTCGAAGATGGGTCTCGACCCGAAACGTCGCCTATTTCCTTCGCTCCATAGATGCTGCCTCACCCGCTGAGTTTCTCCAGCATTTTTGTCTACCTTCGATTTTTCCAGCATCTGCAGTTCCTTCTCCAGCATTTTGTGTCTATCTTCTTATTTAGTTTAGTTTAGTTTAGTTTAGTTTAGTTTAGTTTAGTTTAGTTTGGAGATACAGCGCGGAAACTGAATCCACACCAACCAGCGATCAGCCCATACACTAGTTCTATCCTACACACTAAGGGCAATTTACAGAATTCAGTTAACCTACAAACCTGTCCATCTTTGGAATGTGGGGGGAAATAAAGCACCTGGAGAAAACTCACATGGTCACGGGGAAGAACGTGCAAACTCCGCACAGGCAGCACCTGTAGTCAGGATCGAACCCAGGTCTCTGGTGATGTCAGGCAGCAACTCTACCGCTGCACCACCGTGCCTCCCTGTGCGTGTGCTATCCAGGCACATCGACCCTGCACAAGTAGATGAAGGTAGTGCTAGGAAGAAGAAGGCAAAGAAAATGAAATAGAATGCAGAAGATAGTGCTACGGTTACGGAGAAAGTGCGGATTTTAAAAAAGTGCAGGGGCTACAATGAGGTAGACTGGAAGATCAGGAATTCATCCGTAACATATGAGAGATCTATTTATAAGTCTGATAATGTCATTATGGTGGCGCAGCAGTAGAGTTGCTGCCTCACAGCGCCGGAGACCGGGGTTCGATCCCGACTACGGGTGCTGTCTGTACGGAGTTTGTACGTTCTCCCCGTGACCTGCGTGGGTTTTCTCTGGGTGCACCGGTTTCCTCCCGCACTGCAAATACGTGCATGTCTGTCAGTTCATTGGCTTGGTGTAAATGTCAATTGTCCCCAGTGTGTGTAGGGTTGTGTTAATGAGCGGGGATCGCTGGTCGGCACGGACTCGGTGGGCCGAAGGGCCTGTTTCCGCGCTGTATCTGTAAACTAAAAACAGCAGGGAAGAAGCTGTTCTTGAATCTGAATCTGATGGCATGTGCTTTCATGTTGTTTTTTTGTATAGTGGTTTCTGTTTGTGTAGGTATTATCTGACAACAAAAGCTATTCACTGTACCTGGTTTAGGTGACAATAATGACCCTAACTCCAAACCTTCTTGCCTGCCGGCAGAATGGAGGAGAGAATGACTGTGGTATGAGTTCTAATTGATTATGTTAGCTGCTTTCCTAAGGCAGTGTGAAGTGCAGAGTTGATGAAGAGAGGGGGAGAGAGATTGGTCTGTGTGATGAACTGGGCTATATTTCCAACTCTCTGCAATTTCTCATAGCCCTGAGCAGAGCCCAGCTGCGATTAATCCTCTAGACTTCAGAGGTACAGCGCTGAAACAGGCCCTTCGGCCCATCGAGCTATGCTGCACGCTTGGGGCAATTAACAATTTCACCGAAGCCAGTCAACGTACCAACCCGCACGTCTTTGGAGTGTGGGAGGAAACCGGAGCACCCGGAGAAAACCCACGCGGTCACGGGGAGAACGTGCGGACTCCGTACAGACAGCACCCAAAGTCAGGATCGAACCCGGGTCTCTGACACTGTGGAGCAGCATTCCTACCGCTGTGCCACCCCTTAATGGTATCCTCTCTACGGGGATTGGGATGAGTCGGTGGAGTCTTGCCAAATCTCTTTGGCCTTCAGGGGAAGTATTGGTGTGATTTCTTGGCCACCGCATAAATGTGGTTTAACCAGGAAAAACATACTTGCAGGAAAGCCAGAGGCAAACAGGGAAGAAAGAGACTGTAGCAAATGTTGATCGGGTTTGAGGAGATGATGTGCTGCATATGTATCAACCTAGACTCCAGGCTAAAGAACCTGCACCCAAGCAGTGCTTTCAGAGGAACGCTGTGTAATTCAATGATGAAAGGTTCTTGGGGATAGTATAGGCAAGTGATGATCTGGGAAAAGAACCACAATGTTCGGGCAGGATGGGAGAGCGTTGAGCATTGTCGCAACTGAACCGAGACGGCCACGGTGGCGCAGCGGTGGAGTCGCTGCCTTACAGCGCTCGCAGCAGCAGGGACGTTATCTGTTTTACTTTCCACAGATGCTGCCTTCCCTGCTGAGATTTCTTTGTCATTTTTGTTTTTATTATGGTCATAGAAATTCCTCGGTAAACCACACTGTATTTACTGCACATGTATAAGGTCCGCATTGGTACACTCTGTATCCATATGAACAACCGATGTAGAATTCCCACTGAAATCCTCAGTTATATTTGCTGGTAGTTTATGTTGTGCAGTTCAGTTTGGTTCGGTTCGGTTCAGTTCAGTTCAGTTCAGTTTAGTTTAGGTTAGTTTAGTATAGTTTAGTTTAGATTGGTTCGGTTCAGTTTGGTTCAGTTTAGTTTAGTTTAGGTTAGTTTAGTTCAATTCAGTTCACATCAGTTAAGGTTAGTTAGTTCAGTCTAGTCTAGTCTAGTCTAGTCTAGTCTAGTCTAGTCTAGTCTAGTCTAGTCTAGTCTAGTCTAGCCTAGTCTAGCCGAGCCGAGCCGAGCCGAGCCGAGCCGAGCCGAGCCGAGCCGAGCCGAGCCGAGCCGAGCCGAGCCGAGCCGAGCCGAGTCCAGTTCAGTCCAGTCCAGTCCAGTCCAGTCCAGTCCAGTCCAGTCCAGTCCAGTCCAGTCCAGTCCAGTCCAGTCCAGTCCAGTCCAGTCCAGTCCAGTCCAGTCCAGTCCAGTCCAGTCCAGTCCAGTTCAGTTCAGTTCAGTTCAGTTTAGTTTAGTTTAGTTTAGTTTAGTTTAGTTTAGTTTAGTTTAGTTTAGTTTAGTTTAGTTTAGTTTAGTTTAGTTTAGTTCAGTTCAGTTCAGTTCAGGTTAGTTTAGTGTAGTTTAGTTTAGTTCAGTTTAGTTTAGTTCAGTTTAGTTTAGTTTAGTTTAGTTCAGTTCAGTTCAGTTCAGTTCAGTTCAGTTCAGTTCAGTTCAGTTTAGTTTAGTTTAGTTTAGTTTAGTTTAGTTTAGTTTAGTTTAGTTTAGTTTAGTTTAGTTTAGTTTAGTTTAGTTTAGTTTAGTTTAGTTCAGTTTAGTTTAGTTTAGTTTAGTTTAGTTTAGTTTAGTTCAGTTCAGTTCAGTTCAGTTCAGTTCAGGTTAGTTTAGTGTAGTTTAGTTTAGTTCAGTTTAGTTTAGTTCAGTTTAGTTTAGTTTAGTTTAGTTTAGTTTAGTTCAGTTCAGTTCAGTTCAGTATAGTTTAGTTTAGAGATACAGCATGGAGAAAGGTCCGTCAGCCCACCGAGTCCGCGCCGACCAGCGATCCCCGCACACTAACACTATGCTACACACACTAGGGACAATTTACAATTCTTACCGAAGCCAATTAACCTACAAACCTGCACGTCTTTAGCGCGTGAGAGGAAACTGGAGCACCCGGAGAAAACCCACGCAGGTCACAGGGAGAACGTCCAAACTCCGTACAGACAGCACCCGTAGTCAGGATCGAAGCCGGGGTCCCTGGCGCTGTGAGGCAGCAACTCTACCGCTGCGCCACCGTGCCGCACCGTGTAGCTTGTCCACCTTCCATGATATCAATTCTGATCACAGAAATAACTTTGCTCGGATGAATAAGGCAGCTTCTCCATCACAGATACAAACGCCAAGAGTGTTCAGTTGTCATATTAACGCAATTATATTAACGGAGCAATGAACACAGTCTGAAGAAGGGTCTCGACCCCAAACGTCACCCATTCCTTCGCTCCAGAGATGCTGTCTGTCCCGCTGAGTTACTCTGGCATTTTGTGTCTATCCTCAGTGACGGCCAGCTTCTCGAGGCAGTCAGTGGGTCAGGCAGCATCTGTAGCAGAAGGAACGGGGTGGGGAGAATTACTTTCCCTCCACAGAGGCTGCTCAACCAGCTAAGTTTCTGCAGCCGTTAGTTTTAGGCTGAGCATAGACACTGCAGATGCTGGTTTACTCCAGAGACAGACACAAACTACTGGAGTAACTCAGCGGGACAGGCAGCACCTAGGGACAGAAGGAATGGGCTGGGGAAGGGTTTCAACCCGAACCGCCTCCCAATCCTTCTCTCCAGAGATGCTTTTTGTGTCTATCTTCGATTTATACCAGCATCTGCAGATTCCTTCCTACACATTTAGTATGATGCTCTTTATTTCAGCATCTAAGGTCATGTGTCTCCTCAGTAAAGCCCATGTTATCATAACTCAAAGATGCCCCACACCCTGGACCCTGACCCTAACACCCTCAGAGATTTCCTCACTTCTTGCTGTCATGTCCTTACCTACAGCCCTTCTTTTCTTCCTGCCCTCATCCCTTCTCCCCCTCTCTGTCTCTCTCTCGATCCCTCTCTGTCTCCCTCCGTCCCCTTGCTCATTCCTACCCTCCGCGTTCCTCCTTACCTCTCTTCATATCGAATCAAGGAACTGCAGGCGCCGGTTTGCACAAAAAAGACTCACAGTGCTGGAGTAACTCGGCGGGTCAGGCAACATCTCTGAAGAAGATGGATAGGGGTCGTTTCAGGTCGAGACCCTTCTTTGGACTGATCTCTCTTTGCCAACATCTTCAAGTGCCTTGCTTTCTCACTCTATCTGCTCCCCCCAATTAGAAACATCGAGTCTTTCATTGTAGCTTGTCCATTAATCCATTATTCATGGGGTCATATAATGTGGAAACAGGCCCTTCAGCCCAACTTGCCCACACTGACCAACACGCCCCAGCTACACTAGTCCTACCTGCCTACGCTTGCTCCATATCCCACCAAACCAGTCCCGTCCATGTACCTGTCTAACTGTTTCTTAAACGTTGGGATAGTCCCAGCCTCAGCGGCCTCCTTCCGTACACCCACCACACTTTGTGTGAATATAGTCACATTTTGACTCAAGCCGCTGTTCCCACTTTCACGACCTAATTGGTGACCTCTGCCGAGTTTGCCCTTGACTCATACTCGCAGGTGGTAGGAGGTGGTAGGAGGTCTTCGTAACTCTTCCTCGTGCTCGTGAGTGGTCTCCGCGTAGTCGTGGCCTCAAGTAGGTTTTTTGCAGCCTGATCAAAAATGTCCACGAGTAATAAAAAACGTCGGCATGGAAAAAATGGACACTTTTTACTCGTAGGTAGGCCGTAGGTAGGTCGTGATGGTAGTCGTAGATAGTCGTAGGTAAGTAACTGGCCCGAGAAAAAAAAATGGAAACATGACATAATTTTATCGTGTGATCATTTTCCACTCGTAACCAGTCGTAGTTGGTCTTAGATGTGGAAAATTGAGGTCGAGGGGGGTCGTAGGAGCTCGTAGACATAGTCGTAGGAGCTCGTAGACATAGTCGTAGGAGCTCGTGGTCATAGTCGTAGGAGCTCGTGGACATAGACGTAGGAGCTCGTGGTCATAGTCGTAGGAGCTCGTGGACATAGACGTAGGAGCTCGTAGACATAGTCGTAGGAGGTCGTAGACATAGACGTAGGAGGTCGTAGACATAGACATCGGAGGTCGTAGACATAGACGTAGGAGGTCGTAGACATAGACGTAGGAGGTCGTGGACATAGACGTAGGAGGACGTAGACATAGACGTAGGAGGTCGTAGACATAGACGTAGGAGGTCGTAGACATAGACATCGGAGGTCGTGGACATAGACGTAGGAGGACGTAGACATACTCGTAGGAGATCGTAGACATAGACATCGGAGGTCGTAGACATAGACGTAGGAGGACGTAGACATACTCGTAGGAGATCGTAGACATAGACGTAGGAGGTCGTAGACATAGACGTAGGAGGTCGTAGACATAGACGCAGGAGGTCGTAGACATAGACGTAAGAGATCGTAAACATAGACGTAGGAGGTCGTAGACATAGACGCAGGAGGTCGTAGACATAGACGTAAGAGATCGTAAACATAGACGTAGGAGGTCATAGACATAGACGCAGGAGGTCGTAGACATAGACGTAAGAGATCGTAGACATAGACGTAGGAGGTCGTAGACATAGACGCAGGAGGTCGTAGACATAGACGTAAGAGATCGTAGACATAGACGTAGGAGGTCGTAGACATAGACGTAGGAGGACGTAGACATAGACGTAGGAGGTCTTTTACTTCGGCAAGTCAACACGACCTTGACAATTCTTTCACCTTGTCTAGGGTCTTCTAAACTCTTCTAAAGGTCATCCAAGTGGGACAGCCCCTTTAGTCATAGTCAGCTGAACCTGCCCACGCCGAGCATCCACACTATCTACTGATCCATGTACCTGTCCAAATGTTTTGTTTAAATGTTCTATGAGTTATAGGAGTAGAATTTGTCCATTCGGCCCATCGAGTCTACTACACCATTCAATCGTGGCTGACCTATCTCTACCTCCCAATCCCATTTTCCTGCTTTCCCTTGACACCCGTTCTAATCAAGAATCTATCTATCTCTGCCTTAACAATATCCACTGACTTGGCCTCCACAGCCTTCTGTGGCAATGAGTTCCACAGATTCACCACCCTCTGACTAAAGAGGTTCCTCCTCACCCTTTTAAAAGAGCTTATTAAATGTTGTAGGTAGGCAGCAGGTGCTGGAGAAACTCAGCGGGTGCGGCAGCATCTATGGAGCGAAGGAATAGGTGACGTTCTGGGTCGAGACCCTTCTTCATAGTCCCTGCCTTAACTAACTCCTCCGGCAGCTTGCTCCATACACCTACCACCCTTTGTGTGAAAATATTTCCCCTCAGGTTCCTATTAAATCTTTCCCCCCTCACCTTAAACCAACCTGTGTCCCCTGGTTCATCAATCCCCAACTCACTATTATTTTTCCTACACTTCCCGTCGCCCACAAAGATCCTCCCATCATCTTAGACAATAGACAATAGGTGCAGGAGTAGGCCATTCGGCCCTTCGAGCCAGCACCGCCATTCAATGTGATCATGGCTGATCATCCCCAATCAGTACCCCGTTCCTGTCTTCTCCCCATACCCCCTGACTCCGCTATCTTTAAGAGCCCTATCTAGCTCTCTCTTGAAAGCATCCAGAAAACCTGCCACCACCGCCCTCTGAGGCAGAGAATTCCACAGACTCACCACTCTCTGTGAGAAAAATTGTTTCCTCGTCTCCGTTCTAAATGGCTTATTCCTTATTCTTAAACTGTGTGTGGCCCCTGGTTCTGGACTCCCCTGAGGTCCTGTGACCTCACTATTGATCCCTTCCCGTGAACAAGGCTGTATCAGTGCATTTTTCTGAACCCATTGAATCGCAGGTACATCAACATCTTTAATTAATTTGGTAATTGAAAATCGATACATGTTTCCTGGAATTTACGGAAAACCTGCTTGCTTGTCTTCAAAAAGCTGCCGTGAGCTGTTTTTACTTCCAACTGTTAGATTAATGTCTCGACCAGAGATAGAGCTGACACGTTCACAGGTTCAGGGGTAGAATTAGGCCATTCGGCCCATCCAGTCCACTCCGCCATTCAATCATAGCTGATCCCTGCATCCTAATCCCATTTCCTGCCTTCTCCCCATGACCCTTGACACCCGTTCCAATCAAGAATTTGTCTTTCTCTGCCTTAAATATATCCACTGACTTGGCCTCCACAGCCTTCTGTAGCAATGACGTCCACAGATTCACCACCCTCTGACTAAAGAAGTTCCTCCTCACCTCCTTTCTAAAAGAGCACCTTTTAATTCTGAGGCTGTGCCCTCTGGTCCTAGACTCTCCCACCAGTGGAAACATCCTCTCCACATCCACTGTGACAGTTCTACACCCTCTCAATAATGCATTGAGTGTCGGCTTGTATTATGGACCCCTGCCTATGAAGAAAGGGCTCGAATCTGGAGAATCAAAGTCAAAAGAGTTTTATTGTCGTATGTCCCAGGTAGATCCATGAAATCCTAGCTTGCAGCAGCACAACACAATATGTCAACATGGTACTCTGTAAATAATATAGTAACTGAGAAACAAAGGTAGACACAAAACGCTGGAGTAACTCAGCGGGACGGGCAGCATCTCTGGAGAGAAGGAATGGGTGATGTTTCACGTCGAGACCCTTCTTCATGATGTTTCAAAGCTCAGTATGTATACATATAAACACACACACGGACACACACGGACACACACACACACACACCTATACACATATGTATACATACTCACATATATATGCACACACATATACAAATATACATAAATATACTCACAAACACACGCACACACACATATACAATATATATATATATATATACAGTATACTCATATGTATAATCACACACACACACATATACACATATTGATACATAGATACTCACATACATACATACATACACACACATATACACATATTTATACATATATACTCATACACACACACACATATACACATATTTTTACATATACACACACACATATACACATATTTATACATATACTCACATACATACACACACATACATACATATACACATATATACTCACATACATATACACACACTCATATATATACATATATACTCACATACATACACACCACATATATACACATGTTTATACACATATACTCACATACATACACACACACATATACACATATGTATACATGCACACTCACATACATACACACACACATACATATACACATATGTATACATATACACTCACATACATACACATAAACATATATACATTATATACATATCTATATACTCACATATATATGCACACACATATACATATATACTCACACATATATATATACATATACAGTATATATACAGCATACTCGCATTTACAGGCACACACATATACATATATACTCACACACACACATATACACATGTACATTATATGCATATTTATATACTCATATACATATGCACACACATATACATACATAAACATAAAAACAAATCAAACAATAATAGTGCAAACAGATAAAACCAATGCCCCAGTCTGTGTAGTTCAGAGTTTATGTGGAGGCTGCAGTGTTTAATAGCCTGGTGGCTGTAGAGAAGAAGCTGCTCCTGAACCTGGACATTGTGATCGTCCCAGCCTCGACTACCTCCCCCAGCAGCTCGTTCCATGCACCCACCACCCTTTGCGTGAAAAATTTACCCCTCAGATTTGTATAAAATCTTTCCCCCTTCACCTTAAACCTCTGCCCTCTGGTTCTCGATTCCCCCACTCTGTGCAAGAGACTCTGTACGTCTAGCCCGATCTATTCCTCTCAGGATTTGGAATACCTCTATAAGATCACCCCTCATCCTCCTGCGCTCCAGGGAATAGAGTCCTTGCCTGCTCAACCTCTCCCTATAGCTCAGACCCTCAAATCCTGGCAACTTCCTTGTAAACCTTCTCTTTGCCATAACATGGTGCCCAGAACTGAACACAA
>OY740819.1:13702321-13737321 GCA_963514005.1 Raja brachyura | reverse complement strand
GTGTAGAATAGAGGACTCGCTGTTGTGGCCTCTCTCTCTCTCTCTCTCTCTCTTTCTTTCTCTTTCTCTCTCTCCCTCTCCTCCTCCCCCCCCCCCCCCCCCCCCTTCCCTTCCTCTCCCCACCCACCCTCTCTCTCTCTTTCTCTCTCTCTCTCTCCCACCCTCCCTCCCTCCCTCTCCGGGGTTAGATCATTATTCATCTGGAAAGTGACAGCAGGCTGGTGATGGACAGCGGGGGCCGCGCAGAAGCTGGGAGCTGGGAGACGAGCACATCTCCATGCTTTTCCTAACGGCCCGCGCCTCCGCTTGGTATCGCTGTAGTCGGCTTGGAATCACCCCCCTCTTGTCTGTTTTATTCCACACAAAAAGCGAGGAGCCCCCACTGAACATAGACATAGATAGAGAGAGATATATATTTATATACAGACCAGGGGGGGAGAGAGAGACAGAGAGAGAGGGGGACGAGAGATATAACAAATATCCCGCAGTTTGGTGTGGAATTAGCTTCCAATCTACATCGAAGAGTGGTGTCTGCAAAAAAAATCACACAACGCCAGTGGGTTACAATAAAGGGTGGACTAAAAAAATCCAAGACTATCTTAAAGCACGCTGGTTGATGGCACAAAGGGTAGGTATAGGAGCGGGAACCCGCTCTCCCGGCCGTGTCTGGTCACTTAAGCCGTCTGCACAGTCCCGCTCGCCGGCGTGGAGAGGCAGCAAGGCCCGGTGTGTGTGTGTGTCTGTGTGTCTGTGTGTGTGTGTGTGTGTGGGCTCTGGACTCTTGTTATTATTTATCTGTCTGTTTTTGTAAAAAAAAAGAAAAAAGAAATCAGAATCCTTCAGAAGACACAGCCTTCTTGTTTGTGGAGATATGTTATGACGGGGAGTGTTTGTATCGCATGCTCTCCCTCTCATTTTACTCTGTGTGTGTGTGTGTGTGTTTATTTTGTGATGATATTTTGTGCTCGCCGAATGCCCGGCTTATTTTAAATCTTTTTTTTCTTTTAATGTGATGTATTTTTTTTGGGGGGAAAGTATTTTTTTTTAAATATAGGTAGACAGATAGCTAACACTGCACAATTCTACAAAGCGAGACGGTGCAATCTGCTAATTTGAGAAAGTGCGATTAGACTTCATTAAAATCACTGTTCCTTGTTGCTATTTTGGGACTTAAATTCACAGTCTATTTTTTTAAAATATGTTTTTAAATATATGCATATTATCTATATTTGTATCTCAAACCCAGCAAAACTGTCCGTGCCGACTGTACAGCTGACCCAGCAGTGTTTTGCTTATATTTTACAACGTCGACTTAATGGTACTTTAAGTTAATAGCCTGTTTATGGTGATTTAAACCCAATGTTTAGGTTAATTGTTTGTTTGTTTTGGCAATGTTTGGATTGTGATTTTTGGTCATTTTGATCGCGTTCCGGGGAAATTAATACACGATTGGGTTTTTAAAAAAAAACAGAATAGCTGTGTGAAAACTGTTTTATTTTTCAAGCGGGTGGGTGTAAGATATGGCATTTATTTTAAAGCGGCACAAGTCGTGTGTGTGTGTGTGTGTGTGTGTGTGTGTGTGTGTGTGTGTGTGTGTCTGTGTGTGTGTGTCTGTGTGTCTGTGTCTGTGTGTCTGTGTCTGTGTGTGTGTGTGTGTGTGTGTGTGTATGTGTGTGTGTGTGTGTGTGTGTGTGTGTGTCTGTGTGTGTGTGTCTGTGTCTGTGTGTGTGTGTGTGTGTCTGTGTGTCTGTGTGTGTGTGTCTGTGTGTGTGTGTGTGTCTGTGTGTCTGTCTGTGTCTGTGTCTGTGTGTGTGTGTGTGTGTGTGTGTGTGTGTCTGTGTGTTTTTATAAAGTTCTGGGGAAACCTAGCTCACAAAATGAGTATGAAATTTTATTTTTTCTGTATGTTCGGCTTGTGGTGAAATATATGTTCCCTCGTTGTGTGTGTGTGAGTGTGTGTGAGTGTTTGAGTGTGTTTGAGAGTGTGAGTGTGGTTTAATATTTTCTAGTGTGTGTTAGTTGGGGTAGCAAGTGTAGATAGATAGACATGAAATGCTGGAATCACTGCGGGACAGGGGGGTTAAAATGTACAGCTCGTACAGTTAGAGTGTGTTCTGTGGACTTTTGTTGCACCCTGTTTGTGTTAAGAGTGGCTCAAATGTTGAGTGCGAATGTGTGTTTTGTTTTTGGAGACTAAAAATGGATCTGAAATTCCTTGTGCTTGAAAATTATTATCTGTTTATTTATTTATTTTCTCTCTCTCTCTCTCTCCTCTTGCTCCAGTATGATGACCTGTCCCATTATGGGATGGATGGGGTGCCGATGCCCAGCTATGGAGACACGCACACGTCCCGCAACCTGGCACATCACCTGGGCCACGGCCCCGGCATCCACGCACAACACTACCCGCCGGCAGGGACCGCTCACCGGGCAACCTTGCCATCTAGCCTCGGCAACAGCATCAACGACACCCTCAAGCGGGAAAAGGATGCAATCTACGGGTAAGGGGGCTCCAAACTTTGCAGAGATTTCAAAATGACAGAAATAAAGAGAGCGCCGAGTTGATTAAAACTGTTTGAAAATGGGAGATGAAACAGGAATTACAATTGGGGAAGGGAGAAGGGAGGTGGGGGGTGGTGAGGATGGAGAATATCACGGGGGGTGATTTGTTAAACCAGGGTTAGGACGGAACGGTGCCGAGAATGTGTGTGGAACAAGCGGCCGCCGAGTGAAGGCAAGATCAAGTTGTATACAGGGTTGAGGCGAGAAAGGCAATATTTAAAAACACACAAGGTCCAAGTTAGTAAAAGACCCAGAAAGTTTCCAACTATTGAGGGTCGCGATGAGAGGACATTTAGATTTTCTGGGGGTTTATTCGGAGGTTGTTTTGTGTTGTGTTAGAGCGGAGAGCGTGGGTTATGTTCACGGCCGGGTATGTGTGTGTGTGTGTGTGCGTGTGTGTCTGTGTCTGTCTGTGTGTTTGTGTGTCTGTGTCTGTGGGTGTGTGTGTGTCTGTGTGTTTGTGTGTCTGTGTGTTTGTGTGTCTGTGTGTGTGTGTGTGTGTGTGTGTGTCTCTGTGTGTGTCTCTGTTTCTGTGTGTGTTTGTGTGTGTGTCTGTTTGTGTGTCTCTGTGTCTCTGTCTATGTGTGTGTCTATGTGTGTGTATGTGTGTGTGTGGCTCTGTGTGTGTCTGTCTGTCTATGTGTGTGTCTCTGTGTCTCTGTCTGTGTGTGTGTCTGTGTGTCTATATTGTGTGTCTGTCTGTCTATGTGTGTGTCTATGTGTGTGTATGTGTGTGTGTGTCTATGTGTGTGTATGTGTGTGTGTGGCTCTGTGTGTGTCTATGTGTGTGTCTCTGTGTCTGTGTGTGTGTGTGTGTGTGTGTGTGTGTGTGTGTGTGTGTCTGTGTCTATATGTGTTTCTCTGTGTCTCTGTGTGTGCCGCATCTGTTCCCCTTCACGTTCCTATGTTTCTAAATAGGGTTCCCCCTGCACGGCAGAGCAGTGGTCCCAATACATCCCCAACCGTACAAAAGTGCCTAGGGTGTCTAGGGTTATATGGGAGAGAGAGAAGGGGGTTTCGGAGAAAAAGTAGGGGCGAGTTGAGTGGAGATGGATCTCAGGACTGACCCAACTGTGCACCAGAACGCGCAATATTAGTTAGATGTCCACACTTTACACCGAGCACTTTCACCATATAGAGGTTAATCCATTGCAAGGAGGATGGGTGGGGGGGTTGGTGGAAGGGGGGGGGGGGAGGTGTGGGGAGGGGAGGGGGGTATTCTTCGCCTTTCAATTCCACCATCGAGGTCTAGAAATCGCTCAATTTACCCCCTTTTTGACGAGGTGAGATTGAGCGAGAACGTCTTGCCAAACTGTAAATACCCGCTCCTACTCAAGGCTCCAAGTCCCCGTCTCATGACACTAAAACGATTTTATTTTAACTCTGCAGCGCCAGAGACAACTGTGCGAACTATCCTTAACGGCTCCTGTAAATTACAACTGAGGTCACTCTGATTTTGCCCATTATTTTCCCCCTTAAGGCACAACAGACGTTAACCGAATCGCCCTCTGTAACAAAATCCCGGTCAGAATTGGGTCAAATGTTTAATGTGTAGAGGGGTAAGAGTGCAATGTCGCTGTTAGTCTGGACTAAAGCGGGTTGGGTTGAAATAGTTTTGCTGGTGGAAAGTCCGAGGTGATTAGTACAGGGGAGAGAAACAGATTTTGGAAGATATAACTTGAACCGTTTATATTTGAGCCCCTCTTGTCTGACGCGATACAATCTAGATTCCACTGCTGCGAAAGGGGGTCGGGATGGGATCGTTTAACCAGGGGCGACAGGGTCCGGGATACGTCTTGAGGTGTCGACACACACACACACACACACACAGACTCAAACACAGAGACTCACACACAGACAGTCTGAAGAAAGGGTCTCGACCCGAAACGTCACCCATTCCTTCTCTCCAGAGATGCTGCCTGTCCCTCTGAGTTACTCCAGCTTTTTGTGTGTATCTTCGGACACATATATATATACACACACACACACACACACACACACACACACACACACACACACACACACACACACACACAGACACACACACACACACAGACACACACACACACACACACACACAGAAACACACACACACAGACAGATACACACACACAGACAGATACACACACACAGACACACACACACACAGAAACACACACACACAGACAGACAGACACACACACACACACACACACAGAAACACACACACACAGACACACACACACACAGACACACACACACAGACACACACAGACACAGACACACACACACAGAATCACACACACAGACAGACAGACAGACAGACACACACACACACACACAGAAACACACACACACAGACAGATACACACACACAGACACACACACAGACACACACACACACAGAAACACACACACACAGACAGATACACACACACAGACACACACACAGACACACACACACACACAGACACACACACACACAGACACACACACACACAGACACACACACACACACAGACACAGCCCCCCTTCTATTCGATTGAACTTCAAACCACGCAGCAGTTTCAATCTTCCACTTTAAATCTTGGGCGCTGGTTCACAATTTGACCCTCGTCCGCGAGATTTAATTTGTGTTTTTTCCACAAAATTCAGTGGAGATATCAATGGGACACTGTGCCCCCTTCTCACCATTTTACACCCGTCAGTATTTTAAACAGAATCGTTGCGTGTTCCCCGCTGCTTCACCAAGATTTACCAGGGCATGTGTAAACTGAGCAAGGATTTCACTGGAAGGGCCCTCACTCGAAGCGCCAGCGCGGAATCCGTCGTCGTTTTGCGGGTTGTTTTGAACCCGATTTGCGCGGTTCCTGCGGGTTTGTGAGCGGGGATCTGCTAATCCTTTCACGCCAGTGTGGCCAAATTCCCTCCCTTTACATTTTGAACCAACCCCGGGTGTAAAAGGGGAGACAGACACAGGAGTAACAACCCGCTGAGTTACTCCAGCTTTTTGTATCTACCTTCGGTTTAAACCAGCATCTGCAGTTCCTTCCCACACACCGGGTGTGTAACGGGGTTGTGATTAAGCTGTTTGTTAATCGTGTAAAAACGTGCCCAAAAAAACAGCCGGGTTACCGGTGAATTCTGACCGGCGGCCAGTTGGATTTTGGTTTTTGCTTCATCGAGTTGAAATATCATTTGGACTGATTTTCTTTCCATTAAGCATTTTTATTTTTGGTTCTGCTGCAAAGTGGTTAATAGGGGTGTGGGACTCGAGTGGTCTTGAGTCATCGATTTGCTCAGCAGACAAGCCGGCTCGAGTCTAAACGCTCCCCGGCATAAACGTGCCCAGGGAAAGTTCTTCAACACTTAAAATCGAACCGAGGGCGCAGGATAAAACTGGGTCCCTGTCCTTCACGGGTCTGCCACCTGCAGGAGTTGCTAACTCACAGGATTTGGTAGAAAAATGCACAAAGAACGCCGGGACCCGAATTATATATAACAAATGCATTAACCGCACACTATTCCGACTGAATCGCTGTGGATGTGTAAAAATCCGCGCGTTAGACACACACTCTGCAATGCGTAAAGCGCCGCTCCGTCTGAGGTCGTGTGAAAATATTATGTCTTTTCCAGACTATTTATATATTTTTTGTTGATTATTTACATTTAATCTCCCACCTGTTTGTCCCACATTGGCTTGTAGCGACCTTTTGCCCGTAATTATTTTGTTATGTGGACTGATAACAAATTGTGTGGCCACTCCAAATTGTGCATGTCTGATAAAACCCGGAGATTAAACCCTTTTTCAAAGAATTAATATAATTTAAGTTTGCCCCCCCCCCCCTGTTCATTTATATTACGGTCAGATAGAACGACTGATAATCCAGCCCAATTAGATATAACATGGAAAGTATTAATTTCCCAATGTTTCTAATAATTCTCTCTAATTCTAATTTGTTTTTTTTTTAATGTATCATGTTATCTTACTTATTTAAAGGCCTGTTCCCCCGGCCCCGCAGTTTGTTTGTAGCAGCCGCTGAGTTTTTTTCTGGAGATCTGGGTAACAATATGGATTTTTTTTTAGTACGAGATTTGGGTCTTCGGGCTAACGGATTCAAGGGGTTTGGGGAGAAAGCAGGAACGGGGTACTGATTCTAGATGATTAGCTGTGATCACATTGAATGGCGGTGCTGGCTCGAACCTGAAACTGTACTCTTGCACCTATTTTCTATGTTTCTGTGTCATGGTATGAGTTGGCTTGTGGTGGAATGGGTCAGCTTGGCGTGTCTGTAAGAGTTTAAATGTTATTTGTGATGCATTCCCTTTAATAACCCTTGTCTGTTTTTTTCTCCCCCCCCCCCCCCCCCTCCTCTCCCACCTCCTATCACCCCCCAACAAATCCCACACACAGGCACCCATTATTCCCTCTGCTCGCCCTTGTCTTCGAGAAGTGCGAGCTGGCGACATGCACGCCCCGGGACTGCGGCGTGGCCGGCGGAGACGTCTGCTCTTCCGATTCCTTCAACGAAGACATCGCCGTGTTCGCTAAACAGGTCCGCAGCGAGGAAGAGCGACATTTAAAAAAAGATTAAAGTAATTTTGGAATTGAGAGAAAGTGGAAGGATTGAGACTATAAAGTGTGGGCGAAGCGACATTACAGGCCAACAATTGTGAATCGAATTGTAAATTACTGCGTGTGTCACTGTGTGTGTGTTGGTGTGTTGGTGTGTGTGTGTGTTGGTGTTTGTGTGTGTGATAGTGTGATAGTGTGTGTGTGTTAGTGTGTGTGTTAGTGTGTGTGTTAGTGTGTTGGTGTGTGTGTGTTAGTGTGTGTGTGTTAGTGCGTGTATGTTAGTGTGTGTGTGTGTTAGTGTGTATGTGTGTGTGTGAGTGATTGTGTGTGTTAGTGTGTGTGTTAGTGTGTGTGTTGGTGTGTGTGTGTGTGATAGTGTGTGTTAGTGTGCGTGTGTGTGTGAGTGACAGAGAGAGAGAGAGAGAGAGAGGGCGAGAGTGAAATATAGATAGATCTATATTATATTGAGATCAATTTATTAAATATGTTCAGGTCACCTATTCAGACACAAAATAGCCACAAATCGGATTTAGACAAAAATGCTGGAGAAAGTCAGCGGGTGCAGCAGCATCTATGGAGCGAAGGTCTGAAGAAGGGTCTCGACCCGAAACGTTGCCAATTTCCTTCGCTCCATAGATGCTGCCTCACCCGCTGAGTTTCATTTTTGTCCGCCTTCGATTTTCCAGCATCTGCAGTTCCTTCTTAAACAAATCGGGTTTAAATCATTTTGCCAGCGCTCTGTAGATACATAGGCTAGAGTCTGGGTATTTTTAAAAATCGCTTCCATTATTATAATTGGTCCGGATAATTAGGCAGCGACAGCCTAAGATTATCAATATGGGTGTGAAATCCATCCGATTATTACCAGCGCCACTTGTATATTTCTCAATCAGACATTAATTTAATAACAATCAGTGTTAATAAACGCATCAAATTTCGAATAGAAATCAGATTGAAATGGATTTAATTTCATATTGTTGAAGGTGTGGGCTGTGGAGGATTGATTCCGCGTTGGGGTTGGCGCCGGCGGTGGGGTCTGGAGGGGAGAAGGCAGACCCCGATTCCCCGGGTGGAGGGGGGAATAGGGTCCGCTAATCAGTGCCTGATCCCGGGCATTCTTCTCACCCTTGGCCGGGGGCGGCGCAGAGGCAGCGACCCGCGGGGACTGGAGGGGGGGCGAGCGGAGCCCAGAGTTAACTTCTGTCCGTCCGTCTGTCCGTCTTGTTTGTTTGTTTATTTATTTATTCCCTGAAAGCAGAACCTAGTATCAACAAGGAATACACACAATATCCCCGTCGGTAATAATGGTCTCTGCTCCAGGGGCCGCGGCCAAACTGACTCCAGCTTTTTGGTGTCTATTTTCAGCCACAGGCGGAGAACGGATTTGTGTGTGTGTGTGTGTGTGTGTGTGTGTGTGTGTGTGTGTGTGTGTGTGTGTGTGTGTGTGTGTGTGTGTGTGTGTGTGTGTGTGTGTGTGCGTGTGTGCGTGTGCTTGCGTGTGTATATATGTGTGTGTGTGTGAGTACGTGTGTGTGTGTGTGCTTGCGTGTGTTTGCGCGTGTGTGTGTGTACGTGTGTCTGGGTGTGTGCTTGCGTGTGTGTGTGGGTGGTGTGGGTGTCTGTGTGCGTGTGTGTATGTGTGCGTCCGTGTGAATGTGCGTGTGTGCTTGCGTGTGCGCGCTATTGTGTGTATACATAACGCAATTCGTAATTGTGTAAATATCTACCCATTGGTTTTACGATTGTGCGTTGTGTGTGTGTTGGCTGCGTGCGTAAACAGTGCAGCTCGCAATTGTGTAAATGTGTGCAAATCAGTGCAACGATTGTTTGCGCGTTTGTGTAAACAGCACGGTTCTAATTGTGCAAAATATGTACAAATTAGTATCGCGGTTGTGTGGTCTATACAGGCGGTGTGTGCGAGCTGGTAATAGTGTAAATATGTACAAATCAGTATCACGACTGGATATGTGTGTGTGCGTGTGTTGTGTGTGTTTGTGCGCGCACGTGTATACAGACTCTATGTGTAAACAGTGCAGTTCGTAATAGTGCAAATATGTACAAATTAGTATTACCTGCGTGTGTGTGTGTGTGCGCGCAGGCTGTGCGTAAACAATGCAGTTCGTAATTGTGCAAATGTGTACAAAGTGGTGTTAGGAGCGCGTCCGTGTGTGTGTGTGTGTGTGTCCGTGGGTCCGTGTGTCCGTGTGTGTGTGTGTGTGTGTCCGTGGGTCCGTGTGTCCGTGTGTGTGTGTCCGTGTGTGCGTGTGTGCGTGTCCATGTGTGTGTGAGTGTGTGAGCGGCGTGTATATATCGAGCGCCGGCTGTGCGGATTATCCACGCGTGATATTATGTGTAATCACTCCTTGAATCTGGTACGGGACGTGTTTGCATCCACCTGTAAGCATGTGTACAAACCTACTTCATTTTATAATCTTAAGTGATTGAATGTAAATGTGTAACTGGGTGTGTGATCGCCGCCAGCGGGGATCTGCGCGTTTATCTATCTGTGTGTGTGTGTGTGTGTGGGGTTGTATTTAGCAGCGCTGCTTCTGTAACTTTACGCGCTGGTTAAACGGGGCGCTTGTGTAAAGATCCTGTGTGTGTGTGTGAGAGAGAGAGAGAGAGAGAGAGTGTGTGTGAGAGAGAGTGTGTGTGTGTGACAGTGTTGCCTTCCCCCTGGGTGTACAACCATTGGCATCCCACCCCAGGCGTAAAACAAACCATTAGGACATCCAACAGCACCGCATTCAGACATTGAGTTGCGATTGGGGCATATTTCACCGTTGATATTAAAACACTCTCCAATTCTCTTCTTTCTTAGATCCGAACAGAAAAACCACTCTTCTCTTCCAACCCCGAGCTGGATAATTTGGTAATTAACAAATTAATTAATTGATTTGGTAATTTTCGTCCTCTTTAGTGATGTGAGGGAGGGGGTAGAGAGAGCACGGGGGTGCCTGGTGGACAAAAATGCTGGAGAAACTCAGCGGGTGAGGCAGCATCTATGGAGCGAAGGAAATAGGCGACGTTTCGGGTCGAGACCCTTCCCAGTCTGAAGAAGGTTTTGGCCTGAAACGTCTTCGCTCCATAGATGCTGCCTCACCCGCTGAGTTTCTCCAGCATTTTTGTCTACCTTCGATTTTCCAGCATCTGCAGTTCCTTCTTAAACACGAGTGTGTCTGGTGTTTGCAGCGTCCTGTCTCGGCTAAAAGGCCTCATGGGACTGGGCAAAAACTTACAACGGGACATGAGCGAGAGGATTGGGCTTTCCATAGTTACTGCTCTAAAGTGTGTTTCTACAAATAACGCGTCTGCAAGATCCTGATCTTAGTGTGGGAAGGCCAATAATGATGAAAGAATGGATCGACTGGGCTTCTATTCACTGGAATTTAGAAGGATGAGAGGGGGAATCTTATAGAAACATATGCAATTCTTAAGGGATTGGACAGGCTAGTTTCAGGAAAAATGTTCTCGATGTTGGGGGGGGGGGGGGGGGGGGGAGTCCAGAACCAGGGGTCACACGGTTTAAGAATAAGGGGTCGGCCATTTAGGACTGAGATGAGGAAAAACTTTTTTCACCCAGAGATTTGTGAATCTGTGGGATTCTCTGCCACAGAAGGCAGTGGAGGCCGATTCACTGGATGTTTTCAAGGGAGAGTTAGATTGAGCGCTTAGGGCTAACGTAATCAAGGGATATGGGGGGAAAGCAGGAACGGGGTACTGATTGGGGATGATCAGCCATGATCATATTGAATGGCGGTGCTGGCTCGAAGGGCCGAATGGCCTCTACTCCTGCACATATTTTCTATGTTTCTAATTCTCATGGAAGGATCTGTTGTTTCTCTGGTTGTGTTCCCGCGTTAATCGAGCCTCTCTTTCTTCTTGTAGATGATTCAGGCAATACAGGTGCTGAGGTTCCATCTACTGGAGTTGGAAAAGGTAAGGGCGCGGCGCTCTGAGGTGGAGGCTGTCCTGCTGGCGACCCCCTGTGCTGGCGATCCCCTGTGTGTGTGTGTGTGTGCGAGAGAGGGAGAGAGAGGTAGTGTGTGGGTGTGGGAATGGGCGTAGGAGAGGAGTTGAGTATGTGTGTGTGTGTGTGCGTGAGAGTGTGAATGCGTGTGTGTGAGTGTGAGTGAGGGTGGGAGCGGGACTATGCGAGTGTGTGTGTGTCAGTTTGTGAGTGTGTGTGTGTGTCAGTTTGTGAGTGTGTGTGTGTGTCAGTTTGTGAGTGAGTGAGTGAGTGAGTGTGTGAGTGAGTGAGTGAGTGTGTGTGTGAGTGAGTGTGTGTGAGACTGTGTGTGTGAGTGTATGTGCGTGTGTGTGTGAGTGAGTGGGTGTGTGAGTGTGAGTGTGTGTGTGTCAGTTTGTGTGTGAGTGAGTGAGTGTGTGAGTGAGAGTGTGTGTGTGAGTGAGTGTGAGAGTGTGTGTGTGTGAGGGGGAGCCGGGTATTGTCCGGGTTGATTTTGGAGACAAAGGCAAGAGTTGCCACCGAGTCATTTGCTGCTGTAATCCCGCGCTAATGTGATAATTAACTTCAATTCCAGCGGCGCAACGAGGCGCAGTGTCCGGGCCCCGGGACACACACTGTCCATGCCCCTCAGCCCAGGGTAACCCCTACCCCCGGCCCGTCCCCCCCCCCCCCCCCCCCACCCTTCAGGTACAAGACCCCCCTGTCCCACTCTGTCCACAGCGCTCTCCGCCTGCCCGCATCTTGCCCGCAGCGGTAGAGTCGCTGCCTCACAGCGCCAGAGACCCGGGTTCAATCCCAGCCACGGGCGCTGTCTGTACGGAGTTTGCACGTTCTCCCCGTGACCCGCGTGGGTTTTCTCCGGGAGTCTCCGGTTCCCTCCCACACTCCAAAGACGTTTAGGTTTGCAGGTTAATCGGCTTGGTGTGTGTGTGTGTGTGTGTGTAAATTGACCCTAGTGTGTGTGTGCAGGGTAGTGTTCGTGTCCGGGGGTCGCTGGTCGGCGCGGACTCGGTGTTTCCCCGCTGTATCTCTGAACGAAACTAATTCTTCCCCACAATCTCTCCATCCCCGCTGCCACCTTCCCTCCTTCATTCTTTCTTTCTTTCTTTCTCCCTCTCTTACTTTGTGTCTTTTATTCTGTTTCTCCCCCATTCTTCTCTCTTTACATTTTGTCTTTTCTCATTTTCCTTTCCCCCTCTCTCTCCCTTTCACTTATTTATCCCCTCTCTCTCTTCCCTCCTCTCTTTCATCTTTCCTCTCTATCTCGCTCTCTCTTTCTTACTCTCACTCTCTCTTTTGCTCTCTCGTTCTCTCTCCACTCTCTCTGCTCTTTCCATTCCTCTCTCTCCCTCCCCCTGTCCTTCTTCCCCCCTTCCCTCACCTCTCCCCTCTCTCTTTCCCTCTCCTTCCCTCTCCCTCTCTCCCTCACTCTCTTTCTCCCCCTCTCTCTCTCACACATACACACATGCGCACACTAACTCCCTCTCTCATATGATGTCTGTCTGTGTGTGTGTGAGTGAGTGTGAGTGCGTGTGTGTGAGGGTGTGTGCAGGTGTGTGTGTGTGGGTGTGTGTGCGTGCATGCGTGTGTGTCTGTGTGTGCAAGTGAGTGAGTGTGTGTGTGCGCGTGTGAGTGCGTGTGAGTGTGTGCCTGTGCGTGTATGTGTGTGTGTGTGCATGTGTCTGTGCCTGTGCCTGTGTGTGTGCCTGTGTGTGTGCCTGTGTGTGTGTGCCTGTGTGTGTGTGCCTGTGTGTGTGCCTGTGTGTGTGCCTGTGTGTGCCTGTGTGTGTGCCTGTGTGTGTGCTTGTGTGTGTGCTTGTGTGTGTGTGCCTGTGTGTGTGCCTGTGTGTGTGCCTGTGTGTGTGCTTGTGTGTGTGTGCATGCGTGTGTGCCTGTGTGTGTGTGCATGCATGTGTCTGTGCCTGTGTGTGTGAGTGTGCGTGCACGGGTGTGTGTGTGCGCGTGCGTGCGTGTGTGCGTGCGTGTGTGTGTGCGTGTGTGTGCGTGCGTGTGTGCGTGTGTGCGTGCGTGTGTGCGTGCGTGTGTGTGTGTGCGTGTGCGTGTGTGTGTGCGCGCGCGTGTGTGTGTGTGTGTGTGTGTGTGTGTGTGTGTGTGCGTGTGTGTGTGTGTGTGTGTGTGTGTGCATGTCTGTGCCTGTGCGTGTGTGTGTGCGCGTGTGAGTGTGCATGTCTGTGCCTGCGCGTGTGTGTGTGTCAGTGTGTGTGTGTGTGTATGCGTGTGCCTGTGCCTGTGTGTGTGTCTCCGTACCCTGAGCTCTGAAGCCGCCTCTCACCCAGGTGCAGGATAATGAAAGCAGTTGATTTTTTAGTGTTGATGTGTTAAATAAATGTGGCCAGTTGTAAATGCAATATACAATAAATATTTGCAGTATTAGTGAGAGCTGGCTGTGTGCCATCAATCAGTTTGATTAGATATAGGCCCACATGCTGCAGATCAATGGAGAGAATGCATACACAGATCAGCCTAAAGTGTTTGATGCTTACATCCATTACTAATCAAATAAATAAATGTATATGTACGTTAATAATATATAGTGAAGGAAGGAACTGCAGATGCTGGTTTAAACCGAAGATAGACACAAAACGCTGGAGTAACTCAGCGGGACAGGCAGCATGTCTGGAGAGAAGGAATGGGCGATGTTTCGGGTCGAGACCCTTGTTCAGATTATATCATAATATGTAGGATGCCAATATTACACGTATACATCCGGATAGCAAATGCAACTTAGGTTCATACATTCATAAGTGATAGGAGCAGGATTAGGCCATTCAGCCCATCGAGTCTCCTCCGCCATTCAATCATGGCTGATCTATCTTTCTCTCTCAAACCTTGCAGAATTCTCCTGCCTTCTCCCCATAACCCCTGACACCCGCACTAATCAATAATCTATCTATCTCTGCCTTTAAAATATCCACTGACTTGGCCTCCACAGCCGTTCTATGGCAAAGAATTCCACAGATTCACCACCCTCTGACTAAAGAAATTCCTCCTCATCTCCTTCCTAAAGGAATGTCCTTTAATTCTGATGCTGTGGCATCTAGTCCTAGACTCTCCCACTAGTGGGAACATCCTCCCCTCATCCACTCCATCCAGGCCACGTAGATATTATATAGTGTTTAAGAAGGAACTGCAGATGCTGGAAAATCGAAGGTAGACAAAAATGCTGGAGGAACTCAGCGGGTGAGGCAGCATCTGTGGAGCGATGGAAATAGGCGACGTTTCGGGCCGAAACCCTGCCGGGTTTCGTCCCGAAACGTTGCCTATTTCCTTCAGGGTTTCGGCCTGAAACGTTGCCTATTTCCTTCGCTCCATAGATGCTGCCTCACCCGCTGAGTTCCTCCAGCATTTCTGTCTACCATGGATAGGTGATGATTTAGTTCTGGACTTTTCTTCAGACTGACCCATGAACTCACTCACCCACCTTCTCCAGAGATGCTGCCTGAGTTCCTCCAGCATTTTGTGCCATATATCCTCATCACCGCCTTGTCCACCCCAGTCACCACGTTCAGATTTGTATAGCTGGGTCTGCTTTCAATGGAAATGGTTAGATGTGACTTAGCACATTGATCAACGTTGTGGACTGCGAAACAAAAGTCGTGAAGACGAGGGCGCCTCGAAGGCGGAAATAAACGCTGGAGAAACTCAGCGGGTGAGGCAGCATCTATGGAGCGAAGGAAATAGGCGACGTTTTGGGCCGAGACCCTTCTTCAGACTGAAACGTTGCCTATTTCCTTCGCTTCATAGATGCTGCCACACCCGCTGAGTTTCTCCAGGACTTTTGTGTACCTTAGATATTATATATCAGTGCTTAATGTAACGCCAAGCATGTCTTGTGCTTGCAACATTTTTTTGCATCATCTAAATCTCCTCTGATGGTTCTATCAGTGTGCAATGTCAATATGGTTAATTAGTGGTTTTTAAAAAAATGCAACACTGAGTGCATTTGGTAATATTTATATATGAGGTGCAGACTTTATACTGGGCATATATCTCGGAAGGCAGAGTGATTGCAGTCATTTTTAATTTGTCCGTGGCTTCTGCGAGGTGCTGCGGAGCAGAGGGAGTGAGTAAGTGATGCTATTTGCAACGGGTGCCTGGGTTTTATGCAGCCGTACCTCTGCTATTCCTCTCCCTGGAATCATTTCCACTCAAAAAAAAAAAAAGGAAAAATTTTCAGCACCATTAATCTTAAATCAGATTATTAAATCGGCTTTGTACTTAGACGTTTCGCCAGGAGACTGGGGAGGGGGTGTCTCTGGCTGCATACGCCGTTATTCTGAATACGAGATACAAATATCAGGCTTGGTGGCGTTGGGCACAGGGCAATTTATCGCACGCTGGGAGACTTTCCATGCCAGTGAAGTTTTTAATTTAGATCGAATTCAACAAGAGGATTTCAGTACAGGAGTAAAGAGGTTCTCCTGCAGTTGTATAGAGCTCTGGCGAGACCACACCTGCAGCATTGACCTGCAGTCTGAAGAAGGGTCTCGACCCGAAACGTCACCTATCTCCTTCGCTCCTTAGATGCTGCTGCACCCGCTGAGTTTCTCCAGCTTTTTGTGTACCCCTCGATTCTCCAGCATCTGCAGTTCCTTCTTTAACACATGCAGCATTGTGTACAGTTTTGGTCCCCTAATTTGAGGAAGGACATCCTTGCGATTGAGGCAGTGCAGCGTAGGTTCACGAGATCGATCCCTGGGATGGCGGGACTGTCATATGAGGAAGGATTGAAAAGGCTAGGCTTGTATTCACTGGAGTTTAGAAGGATGAGGGGGGATCTTATAGAAACATATACAATTATAAAAGGACTGGACAAACTAGATGCAGGGAAAATGTTCCCAATGTTGGGCGAGTCCAGAACCAGGGGCCACACGGTCTTAGAATAAAGGGGAGGTCATTTAAGACTGAGGTGAGAAAAAACTTTTTCACCCAGAGATTTGTGAATTTGTGGAATTTCCTGCCACAGAGGCAGTGGAGGCCAAGTCACTGGATGGATTTACGAGAGAGTTAGATAGAGCTCTAGGGGCTAGTGGATTCAAGGGATATGTGGAGAAGACAGGCACGGGTTATTGATTGGGGATGATCAGCCATGATCGCAATGAATGGCGGTGTTGGCTCGAAGGGTTGAATGCTCCTGCACCTATTTTCTATGTTTCTATGTTTCTATATTTTCTAATATGTTACCGAGAGTGTTGCTTGAAGCAAGGGATAAAAGAGTTGTTCAACTTGTTCAACCTGAGCAGTCGTGAACTGTTGGCGCCAACATGAGTCCAACATGAGTCAACATGAGGGGACCGCAGGTCAAAGGAGGACTTGAGTGAAATCCAGGTTAGTCGGGAAGTGGTGTTGAGTAAATTGAATGGATTAAAGGCCGATAAATCCCCAGGACCAGATAGGCTGCATCCCAGAGTACTTAAGGAAGTAGCTCCGGAAATAGTGGATGCATTAGTGATAATCTTTCAAAACTCTTTAGATTCTGGAGTAGTTCCTGAGGATTGGCGGGTAGCAAACGTAACCCCTCTTTTTAAGAAGGGGGGGAGAGAGAAAACGGGGAATTACAGACCAGTTAGTCTAACATCGGTAGTGGGGAAACTGCTAGAGTCAGTTATTACAGATGGGATAGCAGCACATTTGGAAAGTGGTGAAATCATTGGACAAAGTCAGCATGGATTTACGAAAGGTAAATCATGTCTGACGAATCTTGTGGAATTTTTCGAGGATGTAACTAGTAGCGTGGATGGGGGAGAACCAGTGGATGTGGTGTATCTGGACTTCCAGAAGGCTTTCGACAAGGTCCCACATAAGCGATTAGTATATAAACTTAAAGCATATGGCATTGGGGGTTCAGTATTGATGTGGATAGAGAACTGGCTGGCAAACAGGAAGCAAAGAGTAGGAGTTAACGGGTCGTTTTCACAATGGCAGGCAGTGACTAGTGGGGTACCGCAAGGCTCAGTGCTGGGACCCCAGCTATTTACAATATACATAAATGATCTGGATGAGGGAATTGAAGGCAATATCTCCAAGTTTGCGGATGACACTAAGCTGGGGGGCAGTGTTAGCTGTGAGGAGGATGCTAGGAGAATGCAAGGTGACTTGGATAGGCTGGGTGAGTGGGCAAATGTTTGGCAGATGCAGTATAATGTGGATAAATGTGAGGTTATCCACTTTGGTGGCAAAAATAGGAAAACCGACTACTATCTAAATGGTGGCCGATTAGGAAAAGGGGAGATGCAGCGTGACCTGGGTGTCATGGTACACCAGTCATTGAAAGTAGGCATGCAGGTACAACAGGCAGTGAAGAAAGCCAATGGTATGTTAGCTTTCATAGCAAAAGGATTTGAGTATAGGAGCAGGGAGGTTCTACTTCAGTTGTATAGGGTCTTGGTGAGGCCACACCTGGAGTATTGCGTACAGTTCTGGTCTCCAAATCTGAGGAAGGACATTATTGCCATAGAGGGAGTGCAGCGAAGGTTCACCAGACTGATTCCTGGGATGTCAGGACTGTCTTATGAACAAAGACTGCATAGACTCGGTTTATACTCTCTAGAATTTAGGAGATTGAGAGGGGATCTTATAGAAACTTACAAGATTCTTAAGGGGTTGGACAGGCTAGATGCAGGAAGATTGTTCCCGATGTTGGGGACGTCCAGGACAAGGGGTCACAGCTTAAGGATAAGGGGGAAATCCTTTAGGACCGAGATGAGAAGAAATTTTTTCACACAGAGAGTGGTGGGTCTCTGGAATTCTCTGCCACAGAGGGTCGTTGAGGCCAGTTCATTGGATATATTTAAGAGGGAGTTAGATGTGGCCCTTGTGGCTAAGGGGATCAGAGGGTATGGAGAGAAGGCAGGTACGGGATACTGAGTTGGATGATCAGCCATGATCATATTGAATGGCAGTGCAGGCTCGAAGGGCCGAATGGCCTATTCCTGCACCTAATTTCTATGTTTCTATGTTTCTATGTTTTCTCCCATGGTGGAATTGGATTAAATACTTGATTGCCACATGTGACGTCACAGTGGATTTCTTTGCTGGCGTACCCAAGGTATGCAAACAGTCACTACATAAAGGGCGTATACAAAGTTACAAAGTACCGGAGCGCCAGGCCCCTCGTTGTTCCCCCCTCCCCCCATGGCAGGTCCTCCCTTCCCCCGGCAGCGGCGTCCCCACTTCCACGTGTCCGTCATCGTCTGTTGTCGCCGCCAACATCTCCCACCGCACCATCCCCTCCACTATCGCCAGCGGGTCCCCTCCGGACGCCTCCGTGGCGCCGAACCCGGGCCCCCCCCAGCCGCGGGGTCCTCAAACCCAGCGGCCGCCATCACCCGCGTGCTCCACCTGCGAGGCTACCACCCACAAGATGAGAAAGCAGGGCTTTAAGGTGAGACGGACACGGTTTAAAGGAGATGTGCGGGGCAAGTCCTTGTTTAACACAGAGTGTGGAGGGAGGCTGGAACATGTGCCCGGTGTTGGGGGAGTCCAGAACCAGGGGCCACACAGTTTAAGAATAAGGAGTAAGCCATTTAGAACGGAGATGAGGAAACACTTTTTCTCACAGAGAGTTGTGAGTCTGTGGAATTCTCTGGCTCAGAGGGCGGTGGAGGCCGGTGCTCTGGATACTTTCAAGATAGAGCTAGACAGGGCACTTAAAGATATCGGAGTCAGGGGATATGGGGAGAAGGCAGGAACGGGGTACTGATTGGGGATGATCAGCCAGTGAATGGCAGTGCTGGCTTGAAGGGCCGAATGGCCTACTCCTGCACCTATTGTCTATTGAGATAATGTTATTGTTACAGTGAGATACTTTGTGTTGCATTCCTAGGTATACAAAGAGTCACCACATAAAGGGCATTGACAGTACCTTTTTTTAACCCCAATGGTCCCCTCCCCCTACTTCTCATCACCCCACCCCTACCCCTCCCCCTCTAGACCAGGTCCCCTCTTAGATCTTCACAACCCCCTACTCCAATAGTGGTGAAGACTGCCTGAAATGATAGCAACATTTAAGACGATTTTAGATAGGCAGATGGAGATAGATTCCTGATTACTACGATTGACAATAGACAATAGGTGCAGGAGTAGGCCATTTGGCCCATCGAGCCAGCACCGCCATTCAATGTGATCGTGGCCGATCATCGCCAATCAGTACCCTGTTCCTGCCTTCTCCCCATATCCCCTCTGACTCCGCTATCTTTAAGAGCCCTATCTAGCTCTCTCTTGAAAGTGTCCAGAGAACCGGCCTCCACCGCCCTCTGAGGCAGAGAATTCCACAGACTCGCCACTCTCTGTGAGAAAAAGTGTTTCCTCGTCTCCGTTCTAAATGGCTTACCCCTTATTCTTAAACTGTGTGTGGCCCCTGGTTCTGGACTCCCCCAACATCGGGAACATGTTTCCTGCCTCTAGCGTGTCCAAACCCTTAATAATCTTATATGTTTCAATGAGATCCCCTCTCATCCTTCTGAACTCCAGAGTGTACAAGCCCAGCTGCTCCATTCTCTCAGCATTTGACAGTCCCGCCATCCCGGGAATTAACCTGGTGAACCTACGCTGCACTCCCTCAATAGCAAGAAGTTGCCGTGACTCTACCGCTGCGCCACGCTGCCGGCCCTCGAGTGGATGACACACGCGCATACATCCCTGCGCCAGTGCAGCTGTGCATCACTCCCCTGCCCTTGACACGGCTGCAGTCTGTGTCTCCAGAAATCCCAGCGGGGAACAAGCTCCGGATTTCCAGTCTCTCCACCAGACGGAAAAGCTCCTTCTTGTCCTCCCTCCCACATCTATTAACCCCCTCTAAACATGGCCAGTATCTGCCCTGAATTCAGGGGGAGAGGGGCCAGCATCGCTGGTGCTGCAGGTAGAACCTCAGGACAAGTTTAGCTATTGAGGGAGTGCAGCGTGGGTTTACCAGGTTAATTCCCGGGATGGCGGGACTGTCATATGCTGAGAGAATGGAGCGGCTGGGCTTGTACACTCTGGAGTTTAGATTAATGAGAGGGGATCTCAATGACACATATAAGATTGTTAAGGGTTTGGGCACGCTAGATGCAGGAAACATGTTCCCGATGTTGGGGGAGTCCAGAACCAGGGGCCACAGTTTAAGAATAAGGGGTAGGCCAGTTAGAACGGAGATGAGGAAACACTTTTTCTCACAGAGAGTGGTGAGTCTGTGGAATTCTCTGCCTCAGAGGGCGGTGGAGGCCGGTTCTCTCGATACTTTCAAGAGAGACCTAGATACGGCTCTTAAAGATAGAGGAGTCAGGGGATATGGGGAGAAGGCAGGAACGGGATACTGATTGGGGATGATCAGCCATGATCACATTGAATGGTGGTGCTGGTTCGAAGGGCCGAATGGCCTACTCCTGCACCTATTGTCTATTGTCTCGCGGCCCTGTGCCGACTGAATGGTGGAGGTCCTGAGGTCTTAAGGAATAGGAGTAGAATTAGGCCATTCGGCCCATCAAGTCTACGCCTTTCAATCATAGCTGATCGATCTCTCCCTGCTAACCCCATTCTCCTGCCTTATCCTGATGACCCCTGACACCCGTACAAATCAAGAATCTATCTATCTCTGCCTTAAAAATATCCACTGACTTGGCCTCCACAGCCTTCTGTGGCAAAGAGTTCCACAGATTCACCGCCCTCTGGCTACAGAAATTTCTCCTCATCTCCTTCTAAGATTAATTCTGAGGCTGTGAACTCAAGTCCTAGACTCTCCCACCAGTGGAAACATCCTCTCCACATCCACCCTATCCAGGCCTTTCACTATTCTGTACGTTTCATTGAGGTCCCCCCCTCATCCTTCTAAACTCCAGCGAGTACAGGCCCAAACAAACGCCGACAAACGCTCATCATAGGTTAACCCACTCATTCCTGGGATCATTCTGGTAAACCTCCTCTGGACCCTCTCCAGAGCCGGCACATCCTTCCGCAGATATGGGGACCAAAGTTGCTCACAATATAATGAGGGGCCGAATGGCCTATTCCTGAATCTCAATATAAATAACACTGTATTGTCACATATGGCTAGACAAACACAGAAAAACAAATTGATTTTGCAAACAATTGAGTAAAATCCTATTATACTTAGGCGCAAATATGCATAAGTACTGGAGTGCAATGGTGTAGTGTTAATGCGACACGGTGGCACAGCGGTAGAGTTGCTGCCTCACAGCGCCAGAGACCCGGGTTCGATCCTGACTACGGGTGCTGTCTGTACGGAGTTTGCACGTTCTCTCTGTGAGCTGTGTGGGTTTTCTCCGAGATCTTCGGTTTCCTCCCACACTCCAGGTTTGTCGGCTAATTGACTCTGGTGTAAGTGTAAATTGTCCCCTAGTGTGTGTTGGTGTGCGGGGATCGCTGGTCGGCGCGGACTCGGTGGGCCGAAGGGCCTGTTTCTGTGTTGTATTAAAACTAAACATGTCGGCATGTTTCCGGCCCCATCTACAGTGTGGTAGGGTGGTACAGTGGGTAGAGCTGCTGCCTCACAGTGCCAGGGACCCGGGTTCAATCCTGACCTCGGGTGCTGTTTGTGTGGAGTTTGCAGGTTCTCCCCGTGACCGTGTGGGGTTTCTCCCAGTGCTCCTATTTCCTGCCACATTCCCGAGGTCCAGGATTGTAGGTTAATTGTCGTGTATAAAGATTGTAAATTGCCCCCTAGTGTGTGTGTGGGATAGTATGGACTCGGTGGGCCGAAGGGCCTGTTTCAGCGCTGTATCGCTAAACTAACATAAAGCAAATGCCCAGCTAGGAACTGCAGATGTCGGTTCACATCCAAGAAACGCGCAGAGTGGTGGAGTAACTCAGCGGGACAGGCAGTATCCCTGGAGAGAAGGGATGGGACTGAATCGGAATGTAGAAGGGTCTCGACCGGTGACGTCACCCATTCCTTCTCTCCAGAGACGGTGCCTATCCCGCTGAGTTACTCCAGCATTCAGTGTACCCCTACGAACTTTAGAGGTACCGTGAAAAGCTTTAGGTGTGCGCTATCCAGCCAGCGGAAAGGCAATACATAGTCGTAGAATCATAGAGTGATATCGTGTGGAAACACAGAAACATAGACAATAGGTGCAGGAGTAGGCCATTCGACCCTTCGAGCCTGCACCGCCATTTCATATGATCATGGCTGATCATCGAACTCAGTATCCCGTACCTGCCTTCTCTCCATACCCACTGATCCCTTTAGCCACAAGGGCCACATCTAACTCCCTCTTAAATATAGCCAATGAACTGGCCTCAACTACCTTCTGTGGCAGAGAATTCCACAGACTCACCACTCTCTGTGTGAAAAATGATTTTCTCATCTCGGTCCTAAAAGACTTCCCCCTTATCCTTAAACTGTGACCCCTTGTCCTGGACTTCCCCAACATCGGGAACAATTTTCCTGCATCTAGTCTGTCCAACCCCTTAAGAATTTTGTAAGTCTCTATAAGATCCCCCCTCAATCGGGGGGGAACAGGCTCATCGGTCCTACTTGCCCACACCGGCCAACATGACCCAGCTACACTAGTCCCACCTGCCTGCGTCTGGTCCATATCCCTCCAAACCTCCCCTATCCATGTACCTGGCTAACTGCTTCTTAAACGTTAGGATAGTCCCAGCCTCAACTACCTTGCAGTTGTACAGGGCCCTAGTGAGACCGCAGCTGGAGTATTGTGTTCAATTTTGGTCCCCTAATTTGAGGAAGGACATTCTTGCTATTGAGGAAGTGCAGCGTAGGTTTACAAGGTTAATTCCTGGGATGGCGGGACTGTCATATGCTGAGAGAATGGAGCAGCTGGGCTGGTACACTCTGGAGTTTAGAAGGATGAGAGGGGATCTTATTGAAACATATAAGATTGTTAAATGTTTGGACACGCTAGAGGCAGGAAACATGTCCCTGATGTTGGGGAGTCCAGAACCAGGGGCCACAGTTTAAGAATAAGGGGTAAGCCATTTGGAACGGAGACGAGGAAACACTTTTTCTCACAGAGAGTGGTGAGTCTGTGGAATTCTCTGCCTCAGAGGGCGGTGGAGGCCGGTTCTCTGGATGCTTTCAAGAGAGAGCTAGATAGGGCTCTTAAAGATAGTGGAGTCAGGGGATATGGGGAGAAGGCAGGAATGGGGTACTGATTGGGGATGATCAGCCATGATCGCGTTGAATGGCGGTGCTGGCTCGAAGGGCCGAATGGCCTACTCCTGCACCTATTGTCTATTGTCTACCTCCTCTGGCAGCTTGTTCCATACACCCACCACCCTCTGTGTGAAAAAGTTACCCCTCAGACCAGTTCAGCTTGAACCCGTGTCCTCTGGTCCTCGATTCCCCGACTCTGGGCAAGAGACTGTGTGCATCATCATAGCTTGCTCCTTTGACGAGAGGAGTCTCCAGCTCTGGGCTGGGATCCAAGTCTGTAATCCCATCCCCGGGTTCAGATGGCGGTTACAAGACCGTCGTGAACTTTGACCCCCCCTTAACGGCGGATGACATCATGCGACGGGGTCTGCTTTTGTTATTGGGTTGGAGCGGATCCCAGGCATTCCCGCCGCTCCAATGGGAAGTGCGATCCGGGAAGAGTTACGAGGCAGCCAAGGGCCTGTGGTATTTGGGCCTTGTGATTTATCACGTCGCTCGTCTCCTTCCATTTGGCAGGGTCTGGAAAGCATCACATCAAAGGTAGGCCCAAAACTGCTGGAGTAACTCAGCGGGACAGGCGGCACCTCAGGGGAGACGGAGTGGGTGACGTTTTGGGTCGAGACCCTTCCTCAGACCGATCAGACTGAAGAAGGTCCCGACCCCAAAACGTCACCCATTCCTTCTCTACAGAGAAGCAGCCTGTCCCGCTGAGTTACTCCAGCAGTTTTGGGTCTATCTTCGATTTAAACCAGCATCTGCAGTTCTTTCCTACAAAACATCGCATCAGTTGGCTGCTGTCAGGGTGTGATGTGGAGAGCTGGCTCTCACTAGCCCGCCCGCCTAGTGTTGTTGAAGAAAGATGTCTCAGGGTTCAGAGGTGAATTAGAGCAAGGGCTGTCCCAACCTGGTGAATGTCCACATTAATGCAAACCTCGTTTCTTGCTGCTCTCCCCCCCCCCTCCCTCTCCCTCTCCCTCTCCCTCTCCCCCCTCCCTCTCCTCCCTCCCCCTCTCCCCCTCTCCCCCCTCTCCCTCTCCCTCACCCTCCCCCTCTCTCTCCCCTCTCCCCCCTCTCCCTCTCTCCCCCCTCCCCCTCCCCCCCTCTCCCCCCCTTCTCCCCTCTCCCCTCTCCCCTCTCCCCCTCTCCCCCCCTCCCCTCTTTTCCCCTCTCTTCCCCCCTCTTCCGCTCTCTCTCTCTCCCCCCCTATTCCCCTCTCCCCCCTCTCTCCCCTATTCCCCATTCTTCCCCCTCTCCCCCCCTCTCCCCCCAGGGCAGCGAGTGGGAGGCCTTGTCCAGATTAATTATTTAATAAACCAAACAACACTGTAGTCTCTGCCCTTGGAGTCAAAATGGCCTCACAGCGCCAGAGACCCGGGTTCAACCCTGACTACGGGTGCCGTCTGTCCGTGACCTGCGTGGATTTTCTCCGGGTGCCCAGGTTTCCTCCCACGTTCCAAAGACGTGCAGATTTGTAGGTCCAATTGGCTTGGTATAAAATTGTACATTGTCCCTAGTGTCGGATTGTGTGGAGACTCGGTGAGCCGATGGGTCTGTTTCCGTGCTGTATCGCTAAATTTCCATGCGGTATCTCTGAAGGCTAAAAGGATTGTTTGATTGGCAGGTTGGCTGTTTGATTGGCAGCTCTGTCACTGGATCAGCTTTGAGTGGCAGTTCTGTGGATGGGTTGGGTGTGATTGGCAGATCTGACGCTGGGTCCAGGGTGGCACGGTGGCGCAGCGGTAGAGTCGCTGCCTCACAGCGCCAGAGACCCGGGTTCCATCCTGACTACGGGTGCTGCCTGTACGGAGTTTGCACGCGCTCCCCGTGACCTGCGTGGGTTTTCTCCGAGATCTTCGGATTCCTCCCACGCTTCAAAGACGTGCAGGTTTGTGGGTTAATTGGCTTGGTGCAAGTGTAAATTATCCCTGGTGTGTGTGGGGTCATGTTAGTGCATGGAGATCGCTGAAGGTAGACAAAAATGCTGGAGGAACTCAGCAGGTGAGGCAGCATCTATGGAACGAAGGAATAGGTGACGTTTTGTCAGACTGATGTGGGGGTGGGGGGAGGGGCAGGATGAAGAAAGGAAGAGGCGGAGACGGTGGGCTGAAGGAGAGCCGGGGAGCGGAGGGGAAGCAGGGAGAAAGCAGGGACTACCTGAAATTGGTGAAGTCAATGTTCATACTGTTGCCCAAGTGGTGGCCCGTTTCCGCGCTGTATCTTTAAACTAAACTGAGACAGCACGGAAGCAGGCCCTTCGGCCCGCATGCCCTTGGTGGCCATGCTCTGTGATGCCAACTAGACCAAGAGGAAACAGGATCAGGAATGGTGGCGATATCAAACAAGAGGATATGTGGCATTGCGGATATGAGGTCTTTAGTTTGGGATTGCTTTCTCTGGGGTGTTGGAGGCTGGCGGGAGACCTGATAGAAAGATACAAAACGATGAGGGACGTAGATAGGGTAGATAGTCGGAGCCTGTACAGGTGAAGGGAGGTATTGATGGGAAAATAGTGGATCATAGTGAGATAGCTGGTCGACTTGCCACAACGCAGCACCAGTGACCCGGTTCAATCCTGACCTCAGGCACTGTCTGTGTGGAATTTGCACGTTCTCCCTGTGACCCCGTGGGCTTCCTCCGGGTGCTCCAGTTTGCCTCCCTCATCCCGACGGCGTGCGGGTTTGTAGGATAATCGGCCCTCTGTAAATCGTCCCCTAGCGCGTAGGGAAGTGGATGAGAGAGTGGGATAACGTGGAACTAGTGTGAAGGGGGGGATCCATGGCCAGCACGGACTCGGCGGGCCGAAGGGCCGGCTTCCATGCTGTGTCTTTGAACCAATTCGGTCAATCAATTTGCACCAACCAAGTTGTAACATAGAATAGGGTGATCAATGGTAGACAGAAATGCTGGAGAAACTCAGCGGGTGCGGCAGCATCCATGGAGCAAAGGAATAGGTGACGTTTCGGGTCGAGACCCTTCGAAGAAGGAATAGGTGACCACCTATTTCCTTCGCTCCATAGATGCTGCCTCACCCGCTGAGTTGCTCCAGCATTTTTGTCTACCTTCGATTCTTCCAGCATCTGCAGTTATTTCAGTATGGACTCAGTGGACCAAAGTGGCAATTTCCACGCTGTGAATTTTAACCTTTGACAAGAAACATGTGTGCGTGCATGTTCCCGTGTTGTATGTTCAATGGTTCAATGGACCTTTAATTTTCACGTGTGGGAACTGCGAATGCACAGTGAAATTCTTATGGTAGACAAAAGTGCTGGAGAAACTCAGCGGGTGCAGCAGCCCCCCGCACCCAACCCTACATCAGTCTTAAGAAGGGTCGCCTATTTCCTTTGCTCCATAGATGCTGCCTCACCCGCTGAGTTTCTCCAGCATTTTTGTCTACCTTCGATTTTCCAGCATCTGCAGTTCCTTCTTAAACAGTGAAATTCTTATCTTAGTCCAGTAGAGTGTTGCGATACTCGAGCACATCCCCGAGAGTCTAGGACTGGAGGCCGCAGCAACAGAACACAAGGACACAAGGACGTACCTTTGGAAAGGAAATGAGGAATATCTTCGGTCAGGCGAGGTCTATCAGTGAAATTCATTGCCCCAGACGGCTGTGGACACCGTCGATGGACATACGGTGGAGATTGCCAGGTTCTTGACTGGTGCGGGTGTCAGGGGTTATGGGGAGAAGGCAGGAGAATGGGGTTAGTAGGAAGAGATAGATCAGCCATGATTGAATGGCGGAGTTGACTTGATGGGCCGAATGGCCTAATTCTCCTCCTAGATCGTGAACTTATGAATGGATATTTTTAAGGTGGAGATAGATAGATTCTTGATTATTACGGGTGATAGGGGTTATGGTGAGAAGGCAGGAGAATTGGGGTTGGCAGGGGGAGATAGATTGAATGGCGGAGTAGACTTGATGGGCCGAATGGCCTAATTTCGCTCCTATCGCTCATGAACATGAAACTATCCACTGATATCCGTGTTTCGGCAGCATTTTGGCAACGTCCAGTCCGCACTCTAGGTATTGTGAGGAGGGCACGTTGTACAAGGGACCTTTTTGTGTACCAAGGGCGGCACGGTGGTGCAGCGGTAGAGTTGCTGCCTCACAGCGCCAGATTCTCAAGTTCGATCCCGACTATGGCTGCTGTCTGTACGGAGTTTGCACGTTCTCCCCCGTGACCTGCGTGGGGTTTCCCCGAGATCTTCGGTTTCCTCCCGCACTCCAAAGACGTGCAGGTTTGAGTCTGAAGAAGGGTCTCGACCCGAAACGTCGCCTATCTCCTTCGCTCCTTAGATGCTGCTGCACCCGCTGAGTTTCTCCAGCCTTTTGTGCAACCCTCGATTCTCCAGCATCTGCAGTTCCTTCTTTAACAGGTTTGAGGGATAACTGGTATAAATGTAAAAATTGTCCCGTGTGTGTGTGTGGGATAGAGTTAGTGTGCGGGGATCACTGGTCATCGCAGACTTGGTAGCATTGTCAATGGGGCAGAGTAGACTAGAAGGGCGGAATGGCCTAATTCTGCTCCCAGAACTTGTGAACTTACAACCGGATATTTGTTCACAGTTTGCTCATTGTATCTCTAAACTAAACTAAACTAGAACTAAGACAGCACAGGAACAGGCCCTTCGGCCCGCAGGTCCTTGTCGAACTTGATGCCAAGTGTCTGAGGCCGTACTTTGTGATGACGCCATGTTTTGCCGCCATTTTGTCCAAGTCCAGCCAGCACTCTGGGCCTTGCGAGCAGGGCCCCTTGTACGGGGCCTCCTGTGGCGCGCCCTCTGCGAGTCCCCTCCCTATCTCACCACCCTGGGGGGTTTTCTGTTCCAGGTCCATGAACTGTGCGATAACTTTTGCCATCGGTACATCAGCTGCTTAAAGGGGAAGATGCCGATCGACTTGGTGATTGATGACCGCGACGGAGGCTCTAAGTCCGACCTGGAAGACTTCACCGGATCGTGCACCAGCCTCTCCGATCAGGTAGGGGCCGCAGCTGACGAGGGATGGGCGGGTGGGGCAGGGGGGCGGGTGAAGGGCCATTTGCACGGTTTCAGAGCCCCAACCTTCCTTCAAACCGCTGGGACTCTGCCAACCCAAGGTGGGGCCTTGAGTGCCGGGGCAAGGCTCCCAGAAGGCTTGGCACTGCCACCTGAAGCGGTCTCCTGTGCCTAGTCTTCGACGAGTAGGATGACTTTCCTCGCGCAACGGAAGGCGCTGGATTTTACCGCCATGTTGTTTACCTACATTCTTGCAATGAGACGAAAGACCGTAGTGTTTCGTTCTGCCAGACAGACTTTGCAAATGCAGTGAGATATTCAACCTGTTTACTGGAAGCACAACAAGAGTTGGCATGTCAATATTGGCACGTGGTCCGTCCAAGACCCATCTCCAGGATCTGCAATGTTTTTTAACTGTCTGTTGATTCAATGATGGATGATACGCTATAGCCACATGTACCGAGGTACAGCGAAATACTTTGTTACGCTTACCACCAGGAGAGCAACCTATCCAATCTCGGACCAGTCGCACCCTGGCCACCACCCCTTCCCCCCCAATAATAATATTGGTTGGATAATAAAAATGAACGAAAGTCATCTAGATTGACACAAACAGCTGGGGTAACTCAGCGGGACAAGGCAGCATCTTTGGAGAGAAGGAATGGGTGACGTTTTGGCTCGAGTCCCTTCTTCAGACTGAAAGTCACGGGAAAGGGATACGAGAGATATGACATGACATGAGAATTAAGGGACAGAAGTTTAGGGGTAACATGAGGGGGAACTTCTTTACTCAGAGAGTGGTGGCTGTGTGGAATGATCTTCCAGCAGAAGTGGTGGAGGCAGGATCGATTTTAACATTTAAAAGTAAAGTGGATAGGTATATGGACGGGAAGGGAATGGAGGGGTATGGTCTGAGTGCAGGTAGATGGGACTAGGGGAAAATAAATGGTCGGCACGGACTGGAAGGGCCGAGAAGGCCTGTTTCCGTGCTGTAATTGTTATATGGTTATATGGAGATATAGAAGATGATGTGGAGAGATATGGAACAATGGATGAAGGATATGCAAAAACAGTGACAATGATGAAGGAAACAGGCCATTGATAGCTGTTTGCTGGATGTGAACGAGAAGCTGGTGCGACTTGGGTGGGGGAGGGTACAAGGTGAGGTGATGTAAGGGTTACTTGAAGTTAGAGAAGTCAATGTTCACACCGCTGGGGTGTAAGCTGCCCAAGTGAAATATGAGGTGCTGTTCCTCCAATTTGTACTGGGCCTCACTCTGACAGTGGAGGAGGCCCAGGACAGAACGGTCAGATTGGGAATGGGAGGGGGAGTTGGTGTTTGGCAACCGGGAGATCAGGTAGGTCAAGGCGGACTGAGCGGAGGTGTTCAGTCTATTATTCTAGTCTGCCTGGTCCTGTCGGCCATTGTACCTGCAGTGAACCTCCCTGAGGTTCTTGAGGCCCCAGAAACCTGACACATGAGGCAGAGGTTCACTTGTACCTCCTCCACCCTCATCTACTGTATCCGCTGTTCCAAGTGTGGACTCCTGTATATCGGCAAGACCAAGTGCAGGCTGGGTGATCGTTTCACTGCACACCTCCGCTCAGTCCGCCTAAACCTACCCGATCTCCCGGCTGCTCAACACTTTAACTCCCCCGCCTGACCCACTGAGTTACTCCAGCACTTTATGTCTATCTTCGGTGATAACCAGCATCAGCAGTTCCTTCCCGACACAGAAAAAAACAGTAAAGTCCGATTAAAGAGAATTCGGAGGTCTCCAGTGGGTCAGCACCGCTCTCTAGTTGGTGGTAGGATGGTTCAGTTGCCTGATAACAGCTGGGAAGAAACTGTCCCTGAATCTGGAGGTGTGCGTTTTCACACTTCTGTACCTTTTTCCCGATGGGAGAGGGAGAAGAGGGAGTGGCCGGGGTGCGACTGGTCCTTGATGATGCTGCTGGCCTTGCCGAGGCAGCGTGAGGTGTAGATGGAGTCAATGGAAGGGAGGTTGGTTTGTGTGATGGTCTGGGCTGCGTCCACAATTCTCTGCAATTTCTTGCGTGTCCTGGATGGAGCTGTTCCCAAACCGTGCCGCGATGCTTCCCGATAGAATGCTTTCCACGGCGCATCTGTGGAAGTTGGTGAGAGTTGTTGGCGACATGTCGGACTTCCAAGGATGTTGTCTGCCTGCTCAACCACACCGCCCACGTTACGCATGTCCAGCTGAGGGCAGCACTGTGGCGCAGCGGTAGAGTTGCTGCCTCACAGCGCCAGAGAACCAGGTTCAATCCTGACTGCGGGTGCTGTCTGTACGGAGTTTGTACGTTCTCCCCGTGGTTTTTCCATGGGTGCTCCGGTTTCCTCCGGGTTTAATTCTGACTCCGTCTGTCCGGAGTTTATACTTTCTTCCTGTGACATTTTCTCTGTCATCTCCGGTTTCCTCCCACACTCAAAGGGGTTGCAGGTTAATTGGCCTGGTAAAGTAGTAAATTGTCCCTAGTGTGTGTAGGATAGTGTTAGTGTGCGGGGATCGCTGGTCAGCACGGACTCGGTGGGCCGAAGGGTCTGGTTACCGCACTGCATCTCTAAACTAAACTAAAAAGATGGATAGAGAGAGAGATGGAGAGAGAGATGGAGAGAGAGATGGAGAGAGAGAGATGGAGAGAGAGAGATGGAGAGAGAGATGGAGAGAGAGATGGAGAGAGAGATGGAGAGAGAGAGATGGAGAGAGAGAGATGGAGAGAGAGAGATGGAGAGAGAGATGGAGAGAGAGATGGAGAGAGAGAGATGGAGAGAGAGATGGAGAGATAGATGGAGAGATAGATGGAGAGATAGATGGAGAGAGAGATGGAGAGAGAGAGATGGAGAGAGAGATGGAGAGAGAGAGATGGAGAGAGAGATGGAGAGAGAGATGGAGAGAGAGATGGAGAGAGAGAGATGGAGAGAGAGAGATGGAGAGAGAGAGATGGAGAGAGAGAGATGGAGAGAGAGAGATGGAGAGAGAGAGATGGAGAGAGAGAGATGGAGAGAGAGAGATGGAGAGAGAGAGATGGAGAGAGAGAGATGGAGAGAGAGAGATGGAGAGATGGAGAGAGAGAGATGGAGAGATAGATGGAGAGATAGATGGAGAGAGAGATGGAGAGAGAGAGATGGAGAGAGAGAGATGGAGAGAGAGATGGAGAGAGAGATGGAGAGAGAGAGATGGAGAGAGAGAGATGGAGAGAGAGAGATGGAGAGAGAGATGGAGAGAGAGAGATGGAGAGAGAGAGAGATGGAGAGATGGAGAGATGGAGAGATGGAGAGATAGATGGAGAGAGAGATGGAGAGATAGATGGAGAGAGAGAGATGGAGAGAGAGAGATGGAGAGAGAGAGATGGAGAGAGAGAGATGGAGAGAGAGAGATGGAGAGAGAGAGATGGAGAGAGAGAGATGGAGAGAGAGATGGAGAGATGGAGAGAGAGAGATGGAGAGAGAGAGATGGAGAGATAGAAGGAGAGAGAGATGGAGAGAGAGAGATGGAGAGAGAGAGATGGAGAGAGAGATGGAGAGAGAGAGATGGAGAGAGAGAGAGATGGAGAGAGAGAGATGGAGAGATGGAGAGAGAGAGATGGAGAGATGGAGAGATAGATGGAGAGATAGATGGAGAGATAGATGGAGAGAGAGATGGAGAGAGAGAGATGGAGAGAGAGAGAGATGGAGAGAGAGATGGAGAGAGAGAGAGATACTGAGAGAGAGATAGATACTGAGAGAGAGATAGAGAGAGAGAAAGATAGAGAGAGAGAGATAGAGGGAGAGGTAGAGAGAGATAGAGAGAGAGAGAGAGAGGTAGAGAGAGAGATAGACCGATAGACAGAGAGAGTGAGAGAGCGAGAGACAGCACGAGAGCGCGATAGAGAGGGATATAGAGATAGAGAGATAGATAGATTTAGAGATAGAGAGAGATAGAGAGATCCCGTCTGAAGAAGGGTTCCGATCCAAAATGTTTACTTTTCTCTTTGTCCAGAGATGCTGCCCGACCCGCTGAGTTACTCCAGCATTTTGTTTGTCCTTCCAGCCACATTCTAAAAAGTCCACCTTTTTGCATTTCCCCATCCAGAAGCTCAACGAACCTCTCCTTCACCACGCCTGTGGCAAAGGCCTCTGCTTTGATCATCACCAGCGGTTCCAATTCAGCTTTGTGCCGTTGCATCTGGGCCACCTTAAACAGTGGAATTGAGTTTAGAGATTTTAGTTCAGCGTGGAAACTGGCCCTTCGGCCCACTGAGTCCGTGCCGACCAGCGATCCCCTGCACACTAACACTATCCTACACACTAGGGGCCAATTTACAATTAACCTACAAACATGCACATCTTTGGAGGAAACCGGAGCATCCGGGGAAAACCCACGCGGGTCACGGGGAAAATGTGAAAATGTACAAACTCCGAACCCCGTAGTCAGAATCAATAGACAATAGATGCAGGAGTAGGCCATTCGACCCTTCGAGTCAGCACCGCCATTAAATGTGATCATGGCTGATCATCCCCAATCTGTACCCCGTTCCTGCCTTCTCCCCATATCCCCTCACTCCGCTATCTTTAAGTGCCCTATCTAGCTCTCTCTTGAAAGCATTCAGAGAACCGGCCTCCACCGCCCTCTGAGGCAGAGAATTCCACAGACTCACCACTCTCTGTGAGAAAAAGTGTTTCCTCGTCTCCGTTCTACATGGCTCACTCCTTATTTTTAAACTGTGGCCGCTGGTTCTGGACTCCCCCAACATCGGGAACATGTTTCCTGCCTCTAGCGCGTCCAAGCCCTTAATAATCTTATATGTTTCAATGAGATCCCCTCTCATCCTTCTAAACTCCAGAGTGTACAAGCCCAGCCGCTCCATTCTCTCAGCATATGACAGTCCCGCCATTCCGGGAATTAACCTTGTACCGGGGGATGGAACCCGGGTCTCTGGCGCTGCGAGGCAGCAACTCTACCGCTGCGCCGCCAGATTGTGGACTAACTTTACCAGGCTCCGACTGACTCCAGAGAGAGAGCGGGAGGCTGGCGAGAGCAAGAGATGTCTCGGCCTTTTCTCAAGGTTTAGCTGGCGGAGCATTTGGAGCTGCGGCGTGACGCTGCCAGCTCGAAGGATGGTAAAGCCATTACCTACTAACTTCAATTCACAGAACTGGGATGAGACAAAAGGCTTACTGTTTCCTGAAGCCAGGACACTATCCAGGCATCAACCTTCCACATCCCCTCCAGCCCCCTCCGCTCCCCACAGCATGAAAGCCAGTGATTCTTTGCCTGGTGTGTGTGTGTATGCTTTGAGGAAATGCTGTCAGGGATGTGATTCTCAGGCTCCACAAGGCGCTGGCAGGCCGCATTTTGGAATATTGTGAGGAATTTCTGGGCCCCGTATCCTAGGAAGGATGTGCTTCCTCTGGAGAGGGTCCAGAGGAGGTTTACGAGATCGATCCCAGGAATGTGTGGGCTAACATATGATGAGCGTTTGTCGGCACTAGGCCTGTACTCGCTGGGGTTTAGAAGGATCTCATTGAAACGTACAGAATAGTGAAAGGCCTGGATAGAGTGGATGTGGAGAGGATGTTTCCACTAGTGGGAGAGTCTGGAACTAGAGGTCACAGCCTCAGAATTAAAAGACGTTCCTTTACGAAGGAGATGAGGAATTTTATTAGTTAAGGGCCTGTCCCACCGGCATGCAACTCTATGCGATTAGCGCGACCTAATGTGGTCGCTTGAGCCATCCGGCGTCGCAGGGCCGGTCCCACTTTGATTGCCGGAGCCGTGCGGAATTGTGCGGAGTTCGTCCCGACATCGCGCGGGGCTCCGAAAAACTGACTATGTCCAAAATTTCTGCGCGGCAACAGCTTGTCGGCTCGCAGTCGCCTCGACGCATTACACACCGCCCCGACATCGTGCCTCCGTGACCCTATCTGTAGGTGCCTCCGTGACCCTCTATGTGTGTGGCTCCGTGGCCCTCTGTGTGTGTGTGCCTCTGTGCCCCTCTCTGTGTGTCCCTCTCTGTCCTGGCGAACTTACCTTAAGACTTCGCTCCAAGTTCGCCTCACTTTGCGCCGTGTTGCGCCACTCACCCGACCTCCGTGCGGCCCTCGCTGCCGGTTTGATCGCGCTCATCGCATGGAGTCGGATGCTGGTGGGACAGGCCCTTTAGAGGGCGGTGAATCTGTGGAAATCTTTGCCACAGAAGGCTGTGGAGGCCAAGTCAGTGGATATTACGGGTACAGTGAGTACGGGTGTCAGGGGTAATGAGGAGAAGGCAGGAGAATGGGGTTAGGAGGGAGAGATCGATCAGCCATGATTGAATGGCGGTGTAGACTTGATGGGCCGAATGGCCTCATTCTGCTCCTATCACTTATGAGCATGAACGTGTGTAAGGGCCAATACCGTCAGTGCCACTCGAGTAATGTGCTGGTGTTATGGGAACGGCTTTGGGTGAGTTGCGGACACTCGGTTTTGCCGGGACCGGTTAAACCGGAATGGCACACACCAGCGATTACTTTATTTTCTTGACCCCACTCCTGAGGACCAGAGACCCAGAGCCTTCATATTGAATATGTATCTGGCATGGTGTAGGATGTTGAACTATCCAACCTTTAACACTTTCAATAGGCTTTAGCGACAATAGACAATAGACAATAGGTGCAGGAGTAGGCCATTCGGCCCTTCCAGCCAGCACCGCCATTCAATGTGACCATGGCTGATCATCCCCAATCAGTACCCCGTTCCTGTCTTCTCCCCATATCCCCTGATTCCGCTATCTTTAAG